>JAPYZM010003256.1:0-11639 GCA_030522845.1 Psyttalia concolor
ATCTCTCTAGGGCCTTGCCTCCTAGTGTAGTTATCTCGGCGGCCATGAGTCATTCCGTTACCTCATGACCACCAATCAAACCCACGGGATCCCGGAGGGCCTGTCCTCTCACCTGGCTACGTTGGTCCCTAGACTACCTCGCCGTAGCCTAAAGAGTCGCTCAGATCGACAGCCAATACGTCGGCCCCTTTTCCACTAACACATGCTGAGCGAGCTCTGTATTAGCGACAGTCTACTACCGGCCTCCAGACGATAGAGGAGCGCGTGTTGCACCCAAAACAGCGCTGCTCCACGTCTCTCATCGGTTAACGGATCATATACATCTCTCCTAGGCGGCTTTCTCAGCTACCTCCAGATGGTTCTTTTAGGCGGGTAGTTTCCTACCCGTTTTCCAGGGGATTTCGACCGAAGAACCCACAGTGACGAGAAAATCTCGTTACACTATTCGTCGGCCGTTCAATCACACTCGACAGCTCACTCTTCTAGCTGATCACTGCTACGTCACGCGATGGCAGCACCTCTCGAACAGCTCTGCTTTACCAATCCCCCACCGCTTTCGCCAATTTTCCGTCTAGCCACGTGTGGCTTGTTTTTGCACGCTTCCGCCTTCTACTTTTTGCTTCTGCTCTGTGCGTATCTAATTTTCGCTTTCGCTTTACGTGTTGTTCAGCTCATTTGGTTTAAAAACTTAAAACTAAATAACAATTATAAGAATAACTCGCCCTGCTCGATAAGTGAATAAACTTCACTCATAAATAAAAGTAAGGACAAATAATTTAAACAGTATTTTATACACAACTAGAGTTCGACTGACCACGCGGTCTAAAATTAAAAGTGACGCTTTGTGATTTAAAAAGTGAGTGCTTATTTCACGACCTTTCTTATCCCCCTCCTCATTCATTCTCATCAGACTGCTCACCCGCGAACGATCCAGGATCTGCTCATAGCTGGCTAATTACCAGCATCTCATTATTAACATTGTTTGGTCCTTCGAGCCGGATCGGTTCGTGGGACATTGTTCGCGGGGAGCGAGGGAATTGTGACGTCAGATGCTCACCCGTGGTCAGTTCGCGCGACGTGTTGTGTGGTCACTGCTTAGTGACTTCTCAGTAGTGCTCAATCGGTGGCTCCACTACAGTACAACTCTAGTGTCACTAGGCAGTAGTGGTACTCATCGCGCGGCTCCCGTACAGCTCAACGGCGGCAATTTTCTGAATCCACTCAGCAGCATGCTACTACTGGCTCTTCTCAACTTGCTTCTTCCTGCCATTGGTCCAGCTGTCAGTCAACGTGATCAGCTCAGATAAGTACTCCGTTTATATTTCCAAGTACTGTTTGAGGTTTTTTTTTCACCGTTTTGGCCAGCTCACTGTATGCTCATTCGCGTGACTGACAATGGCATCGTTTGAAGTCACCGTCACCTTGAACAGTTCCACAGCCTCATTTCTGGAGCGCACTCACCAGGAACTCCTCACGGATGATGCTGCTCAGCTCGGACTTTCCGCGCTCCAGGGAGAACTGGAAATGATCGAGAGTTATTGGGAGAAATTCGACATCACCCACGAGAAACTGGTCAGCTCAAGCGGGAAAATCGAATGGGTCCTTGAAATTCCCTATTTCAAGGACAATCTATTTGACCAAGCCTTCGGCCATTATACTGAGGCGCGCTGTCAGCTCACTCAGCTGATCGCTCGGAAAGGCGTCTCGTCCGGCTCGCGCCGTTCAACTATGCCAGGTCCAACTCAGTCGAGCTCATCAAAGAGATACCTCCCTGAGATCTCACTGCCGCACGTCTCAGGGGTGTATTTTCAGTGGCGCTCCTTCCGCCATCGATTCTCCTCGTTGATCGGCTCAAATGCAGACATCTCAAACGTGGAGAACATGCATTATCGTCGATCCAGCCTCTCTGGAGAACCATCCCAGCTCATCGCCAACCTGACGATCTCAGACGACTCATTCTCCACGGCTTGGGGGCTTCTTTTGACTCGTTATGAGAATAAAGGCCTAAACCATCTCGAGCAGCTGCTTAACCGGTTGGCCATGACAGCTCACAGCTCCAAGGAGCTCAACGCCCTACTCACCACCGTCTCCGAAGCTCGGAATGCCCTGGAGGCGTTGAAATCGCCCGTATCTCAGTGGGATCAGGTCGTGATCCACACTGGCTCTCAAAGGCTCAGCTCGAAGCTGCGTGAAGCGTGGGATGTCAAGGTCGGGTTGTCCACCGACTACCCCACCTTCGCCCATCTCAAAGAATTCCTCACTGGTAGGGCGCGTGCTATGGAGAGCATAGAGATCAACGCTTGTCCACGCCCTTTTCAGACCAGCTCGAAAGGCAGCTCTATCGGCAAACTATTCGACCGGCTCAGGACGCAATTTTCAGGGTCAGGGACGTCAAACCAACTCAGCACGCGTTCACAACGCCTCCGCTCAGTCCGCTCCAGGAAGTCGATCAGCTCAAGACTCCCCTCGTGCCTCGAAGCACTCGTACCCGTGCTCAATGTGCGAGGGGGAGCATTATCTCACCTCATGTGCTGCCTTTAAAAGGCTGACGCTCCCCGGACGTAGGGAGGTAGTCGACCGACTCTACCTCTGCTACAACTGCCTTGGCCGACACGAAGTGAAGGATTGCCGCTCTTGCCTGCGTTGCCAGGTGTGCGGTCTGAGCCGCCACTCCCTTCTTCATCCGATCCTGTCATCTCAGACCAGCTCACCCCGACCTGCTCCACCACCTGCGCGGAAGCCGTCTATGCCTCCTGCGGCAGCAACACCGCCAGCTCAAGGCAACTCAACCGCCGGCACCGCTCAGAGGTCGGAATGAAGACCTGAGGCTCAGAATGCCGTCTCCGGATCTGCTCACACGCACTCGCTCAGCTCCGCTCAAGATTTTCGACGTGGTGTCCTCCTAGCCACCAGTCTCGCTCAGCTCACTCGACCAGATCAGCCTGCTCATCAGGTTCGCCTGTTCATCGACCCAGGTTCGGAAATCTTATTAATCTCTGAAAAGCTCGTCCGTCAGCTCCGGCTGACGAACTCCACCACCTCCCTCCGCATCTCTGGTATTGGAGAAACAGCATCTGGGCCGGCGTTAGGTAAAGTTCCGCTCACACTTCAGTCATCGCATTCAAAGTTCGAGCTCCATGTGGCTGCCTACGTATTCAGCAAGTTCACTACGTCGTTATCGACCTTTTCGTCAGACCAGCTTAATTGGGTTCACCTTCAGGGGCTCCAACTCGCTGATCCCGAGGTCCTCACGCCTACACCCATCGACATTCTTCTTGGTGCAGACGTATACGGCCAGCTCATTCAGCCCAGTGTTGTCAAGGACGCAGATCATTCTCCAATAGCCCAGCTCACGCACTTTGGCTGGATTGTACTCGGCCTTGTTCAAGGACCAAGCGCAACTCGGGCCACGTCAGCTCATGTAGCGGTCTCCAATGAAGACCTCAACGAACTGCTCACCACGTACTGTGTTCAGGAAGAAGTTCCTGAAAGCTCAGAATATCAGCTCACCCCTGACGAAGCTCAGTGCGAAGAGCACTTCGTCAGGACTCACACTCCTGACATCTCAGGCCGCTACACTGTTCGTCTACCACTCTCTGTAATCTCAGCTCAGCTTGGTCACTCGCGATCTGCCGCGCTTGCTTGCCTATATCGTCTGCTCAGGAAATTCTCACGTGATGAGGGCTATCGACAGCTCTACTCATCGTTCCTGCAGGAATACGACGACCTCGATCACATGCACCACGTACCCGGCTCCACCGTCAGCTCCGCTCATCAGGGCTTTCACTCGGCGGTCGGCGACGCTTCCCAGATGACCTTGGCACATAAAGCGCCGCCTTCAGGAGGGTTGAGGGTCTCGGATGGTCGGCCTTCCCCTGGGGCTCGCTCTGGACCCGAGTAGTTCTTCCCACATCACGGCGTCATCAGGGAAAGCACCCAGACGACTAAGCTCAGGGTCGTGTTCAACGGCTCTAATAAGACCCGCTCCGGAAGATCGCTAAACGACATCATGCTCACGGGGGCCAAGCTCCAGAAGGACATCGCGGATAGACTACCCTATTCCCAGCGTTACAGGCTCATTTTTATGACGGACATCACCAAGATGTTCCGTCAAATCAGAGTGCATCCCGATGATTGGCCGCTCCAACAAATTCCCTGGAATAACTCAGATGGAGACATCTCCACGTAACAGCTCGCGACCGTTACGTATGGAACCCGTTCAGCTCCGTTCCTCTCAATACGTGCTCTCGCCCAGGTCTTCGAGGACGAAGGGTCCAAGTACCCCCTCGCCATGGGCCCGCTCACAAATGGAAGATACGCGGATGATATCTGCGGAGGTGCCGACACGAACTCGGATCTAATTGAGACAGCTCATCACGTTGAACAGCTCTGCGCCGCTGGCTGCTTTCCATTGGCCAAGTGACACTCGAACATCTCAGCTCTCCTCAGATTACGCTCATCCGACAGTACCTCTGCTGATCAACGCTCATTTGACGGCTCAACTGACGACACAACCAAGATCTTGGGGGTTTCGTGGCAGCCCAGCTCAGCCACCTTCGTCTTCTCGGCACCTCAGCCCGAAACCAAGCCAATCACTAAGCGGATCATCCTCTCAGAGACAGCTCAACTATTCGACCCGCTCGGATTTCTGTCACCAGTGGTGATACGTGCAAAGATCTTGCTTCAATACCTTCGGATCGAGACGCTGGGATGGGACGACCCAGTCTCCCCGACAACTGCTCATTGCTGGCGGCAATTCAGGAACGAACTGACGCATTTGTCGGAGGTCACCATACCAAGGTGGCTTGGTCTGCTCACCAATTCCGTGGTGGAGATCCACGGATTGTTAGACGCCTCCCAAGTGGCGATGTCAGCCGTGGTTTATCTCAAGGTTAATAACGGCGATAAGCCTCAACTCACGCTGGTCTGCTCAAAAACTCAGGTTGCTCCGCTTAAACGGCTGACCATCCCTTGTCTGGAAGTCAGAGCTGCTCTTCTACTTGCCAAACTCGTCAAATTCGTTCAGGACCAGCTCGAACTCACGGACGCTTCCACCTTTCTCTGGACCGACTCCTCAGTCACTCTCCCATGGATCAGCTAACACTCGTCAAGGTGGAACGAGTTCGTTAAGAACAGAGTATCTCTCGTACAGGAACAAACGAACCACGCCCATTGGAGGCTGGTGCCTGGCAAGGAGAATCCAGCTGACTGCGCTTCTCGAGGTCTATCTGCAACTCAACTAGCTGGTCATAAGCTTCGGTGGACGAACTGGACTACCTTGGCTGCTCCAAGACAGCTCACTATGGCAGACTCACGCTCTCGAAGAGAACCTCAACGTAGACCTCGCGGAGGAATCTGGCGTCCTGCTCAACATAACCGCTCAACCGATCGCTCTCTGGGATCTCGTCGACAGATTCTCATCGTTCAATCGTCTGCTCAGGGTCACCGGAATCTGTCGTCGATTCATCACTCGGCTCAGGAAAATGCCCAGCTCATCGCTCTATTACCCGCTCACCCTTGATGATCTTGAAGTGGCTCGGATCTTCTGGATCAAGCTTACTCAGGCAGCTCACTTCAGGGACGAACTCAGGACCATCTCACAGGGACCGAGATTTAGCAAATCTCACCCTCTCACCAAGCTCACGCCCTTCATTGATCGCCAAGGGGTACTTAGGGTTGGAGGTCGACTCAAGTTCGCTCAGCTCAGCCCAGAGAGTAAGAATCAGACAATCCTTCCGAAGGAATCTCAACTGGCCCAACTACTCATCAGGAAGGTTCATCTCCAGACGCTTCACGGAGGCATTCAACTCACTCTTCGTCAGCTCCGAAGTAGCTATTGGATTTTCGGAGACCACTCACCAGTACGCTCATTCATTCTCAGGTGCGTCACTTGCACTCGCCTCCGTGGAGTACGCGCTCAACAACTCATGGGCCAGTTGCCACCAGCCAGACTCACCCCGCCCGCGCTTGTCTCAACCCTGGCGTCGATTACGCCGGCCCAGTGTCACTCAGGTCTTGAAAAGGGCGGGGCCACAAATCTTACAAGGGGTGGTTGGCTATCTTTGTCTGCATGACCACCTCTGCAGTCCATCTCGAGGTCCTGTCAGACTATTCTTCGGAAGGATTCATCGCCGCCTATGGACGCTTCACGAGTCGTCGTGGGATTGCTCACACCTTGTTCAGCAACTGCGGAACTAATTTCCTCGGCGCTGACAAGGAACTCGGAAGATTGTTCTAGTTCGGATCGTCGGAATCTCGTCAGTTCACCCAGCTCCTACTCGATGATGGAACCCAGTGGTCCTACAACCCTCCGGGTGCGCCACTCTTCGGGGGGAAATGGGAAGCGGCGGCAAAATCCGAGAAGCTCCACCTCACTCGCACTATCGGCAAAGACCCGCTCATATTTGAGGAACTGACGACTTTACTCGCCGAGATCGAAGCCGGGCTGAAATCTCGGCCACTGGAACCGCTCACCGACATTCCCGACGACTGCTCAGACTTGACCCCTGGACACTTCCTCATCGGTCAGGCTCCCATGAGTCTTCCAGAGCCATCGCTTGATTAGCTCAACGTTTCACGACTCAGCAGATGGCAGCTCATTCAAAAGAAAAACTCCAAGGCTTCGAGAAGAGGTGGTCCACTAGATATTATCAAATCAAAATCGGCTCACTGGTCTTACTCACTGACGAGAGGTTGCCGCCGACGAAGTGGTCTCTCGCCCGAGTGACCACTTTGCCCCTAGGGAAGGACGGACTCACCAGGGTGGTCACCATCAGGACAGCTCAAACGACGCTGACGCGACCAATCGCCAAGCTCGTTATCTTGCCCCTCTCGGCCAGCTCGGAGTAAGACCAGCTCATCGACTCATTAGGATCAGCCCACGGCTCTTCACCTCTGGGCATCATCAACCGGGGGGGATTAACGACCCTGCCCAACCGAAGGTGATCAGGATGGCGATGGAGAGGACCAGCACCGGACGGGATTTACGACCCCCGAGGGAGAGACGATCTCCAGGCTTGGCCAGCAGCCGCTCAGGTCTACTCAACGGACCAGCTCTATGGGTAACACCTCAGCGCAACTCATTACGAATTTTGTGATCTTAATTTTGGTTTCAGCTCATCTTGAGGAATCTAGACAGCATCCTGACGGTTGCTAACGGTGGGGCAGAATGTTGGAAATCCACCCTGGATTTCTATTCGTCGGCCGTTCAATCACACTCGACAGCTCGCTCTTCTAGCTGACCACTGCTACGTCACGCGATGGCAACATCTCTCGAACAGCACTGTCTTACTCGACTCACCACCGCTTTCGCTAATTTTCCGGCTAGCCACATGTGGCTTCTTTTTGCACGCTTCCGCCTTCTACTTTTGGCTTCTGCCTTGTGCGCATCTAATTTTTGCTTTCGCTTTACCTGTTGTTCAGCTCATTTGGTTTAAAAACTTAAAACTAAATAGCAATTATAAGAATAACTCGCCCCGCCCGATAAGTGAATAAACGTAACTCATAAATAAAACGACGGACAAATAATTTAAACAGTATTTTATACACAACTAGAGTTCGACTGACCACGCGGTCTAAAATTAAAAGAGACGCTTTGTGATTTAACAAGTGAGTACTTATTTCAGGACCTTTCTCACTCCCCTCTTCATTCATTCTCATCAGCCTGCTCACCCACGATCGATCCAGGATCTGCTCATAGCAGGCTAATTACCAGCATCTCATTATTAACACCCTTAAACTGCTTGACCGATCGCCTGGTGGCCCTCAAACTGATTTACCGACCTGCTAGTGACCGTCAACCTGCCCGGCCGATCTGCTAGTGACCCTCAAACTGCTCGACCGACCTCCAACTGACGCTCAAACTGCTTGACCGACCTCCTAGTGACCCTCGTGGCCCATAACTCCGTCATTAGGACCTTGGGTGACGTTTAATCAATCTGCTAGTGACCTTTAAACTGCTTGACCAACCTCCTAGTGACCCTCAAACTACTTGACCGACTGACCCTCAACTTGCTTCACTGATCTGCTCATGACCCTCAAACTGCTTGGCCGACCTCGTAGTGACCCTCAAACTGCTTGACCGACCTCCTGGTGGCCCTCAAACCGCTTGCTCGACCTCCTGGTGACCCTCGTGGCCCATAACTCTCTCCCAAGGACCAATGGTGACGTTTGATCCCTCTGCTAGTGACCGTCAAACTGCGTGACCGACCTCCGAGTATCCCTTACACTGCTCGACCGATCTGCTAGGGACCCTCAGACCACTTGACCACTTCCGAGTGACCCTCAAACTGCTTGACCGACATGCTAGTGATCCTCAAACTGCTTGACCGACCTCTTAGTCACCCTCAGACTGCTTGGCCGACCTCCTAGTGATCCTTATACCGTTTGACCGACCTCCTCGTGACCGTCGTGGCCTAGACCTCTGTTCCAAGGACCGCTGGTGGCGTTTGACCAACCTGCGGGTGACCTTCAAACTGTTTGACCGACCTCCTACTGACCCTCAAACTGCTTGCCCGACATCCGACTAACCCTCAAGTTGGTCCTTTTTTCAAACGAAAAAAATTTTATGGGTTCACTTGTTAAAGCGATTTTCATCCGACAAAAGCCGAATTCTGAATACCACACCATTAAAAATACACATCATTACCAAACACCACAAGAATGAACATCCTTGTAATTATCCAGGTATCTTAAATTTATTCGAATATAACGTCAATAATCAGAAATAGATTTACATAAGACAAAAAAAATAAAAACCAAAAAATACATACCGAGTATAATTCTTTCGTTATCAGAATACAGCGAACCAATATCTAGACATACTCGGATAGAGAAAACAAAACGCCTACAAATACCTCTGTACACCACTACCCATAAGTAACCAACTAAAAATTATTGTTATAAAAGATTTAGAAAGTTGATCGATATTTATGTGAAACGCATTTTCCAGAAGGAAGCCCTAATCATTATAACTCTACAAATATGAAAGAAAAAAAAGGGGATCCTCAAATTCACGATTATTGTCAAACACTCTATGTAATGTTTCAAGAAATTTTTGAGTCCAAGGTATTCAAACCAAACTGTAACACACTCCTTTTAAAATCATCATTCTCATTTCCATTACGATTCTGAACTAAAAATCCAAGGAGTCAAACGAACATCTGCTCCCAAACATTTTATAATAAATAGTATTCCAATACGTACCGTGACTAGATACGATTTCTGGTCCCCTTTTCTCAATTGATTGGGTCAGATTAGTTCGTTTCAAATTAATCACGTTTGTAACAGATGAGTGCGCTGTTGAGGGGTGATGTCACAGGCATCTCGCAGCCAGGTGGTGAAGGCCGTTGAGTGATTGCTTCTGTCTGGTGAGCGATGATGGAAAAGGGGGAGACGGGGAGGTATTTGCTGAGGAGGGGAAGACCAACCGTGGTACTTATTTTTAGGGGGCAGCTTACTAGGTTCAATTACACATTTATAATAAAGATATGTAAATACAATGCAGATGTAGGTGGTACAACAATGATTTGGATGGGTCTGCGCAAGGCATTCTTGTCACAATTGTCAGAGCAGCATTTTACAACCCAGCTGCCTTCGCGGTATAATACTGTTTTACAATTGTTTTTGTACGTTTTGAAGAGAAAACGTGCCGACGCTCAACTTTTGGTACTGGGACAAGTTGGTCGCTGAGGGATAATGTATCTAACCTTCCCTTTCCGCAGGGAGGCGAAAACAGTACAAATGGCTGTCATAATGCTTGGTCATTTTTGTAGGTGAATGACTCGGGAAAATGTCCGTACAATGTACTGAATAAATTCATAATTTTGCTGTCGAACCAAGATCAGTCTGGTAACAGCCGGCATTTTTCATTTGAATTTCAGAAATATTCTGGGCACAATCAAGCTTTGAAAATTGCAGGTCGGTTTTTGAAGTTGGATGGAAATATACCTCGTACAATATACCAAGTGCACATTTACTCAAGAGTTGAATCGAATGGGTAGTTCAAAACAAATTCATCTTTATGTCAAAAATCTCTGATCTTCAAAATCTTCTAAACAATTAGGTAGATTAATTTCCTGAAGTGACACTTATTTAGGGCCGGTAGGGTGAGGCGGATTTTAGAGCATGCGACCATCACGAAAGAACAGAACACTGTAAGACGAGTCGCAAGGATAGGGAAGCGCCGCCGAGGGGGTTGTGGGGAACTTCAATACGGCTGTACTTACACGCACCCCACTCTTCCTCCGAACACTGCAGCACTGTCGCATTATACCCTCAGCCAAATGATATCTAGTTTGTTTTTCTTTTGACGTTTAATCGACAAATACGTCGATTCGTAAATTCATTTTTATAGTGATTAGATCCCCGAGAATTATATATATATGTTTGTAGAGTGGTACTTTCGAGGTCCTAATGGACATTCTTGAGCACACGGTGAATGACGGATATGGTGCTTTCGAGAACGGTCCTCGAAAGCACCAGTGTCGAGTCTTCCATTGTGTAGGCAAGTAGTCAAAATGTCACCTCGACCTCATCCTCGCGACGTCTTGTAGTGCCGAAAATATGTAGTGCGAAGATCAGATCAGTGAATCCACAAAAGTGGAGTTTTTATGTTTTATAAAAACTTACGGTCAGGAGGGAACGAGGAGTGATCAAAAGTGCATATACAGGACTAGTGTGGTATGAGCGTTCTTTTCCCACCGAACTTAGCGACTTTGCGTACCCTGGCCAGGCAGCATTTTTTATCTTTGCGCCGGTTGGAAATTGTGGATTTTCACCCACAATTAACACCTTTTTGGGTGCCTTGAACAGCCACCTCCTCGTGGAGCTACCGGGTCATGCTAAGCGCTGTTCATTTTCGAGGTTAGAATTCAATGTTTTGAATTCTACGCCTAAACATTGCATGGTCCCCGAAAGCACCATCCTACATATATAAACAGGGTGTACCAGGACGTAATGTACACCTTGCAAGGGGAGGTAAATGGGATTTTTTTAAGGGATACGTATTTTTTATTTTTTTAATTGAACGCATGGTTAATTAGCTATGAATTTTTCAAGTCCGGCTAATCAGGCGCTTCTCTCCGTCCAGCGCTCACGCCCCCGAGAAAAATCTCTATCTTTTTCATTAGACGGTGCAAAAAATCTGTTTCAAGGAGAGTGCACAGATCGATAGAGAATCTCGTGAAGCGTCGAGAAAACATGGTCCCAGAATGAAAATTTCTGGAAACGGCCATCTTGGAAATTTCTTTTTTTTTCCCTGAACGGTCTAAAACATCGCTTTCCAGAAGAATGCACCGATCGATAGAGAATCGCGTAAAACGTCGCGGAAATATGGTCTCAGAATGAAAATTTCCGGAAACCGCCATCTTGAAAATTTTTTTTTTCCCTTGAAAGGTCTAAAAAATCGTTTTCAAGGAGGCTGCACAGCTCCATAGAGAATCCTGTGGAACGTTGAGACAACATGGCCTCAAAATGGGAATTTCCACGAAACGCTATTTAGAATTTTTTTTTCATGCAAAGGTCCGAAAAATTGGTTTCAAGCAGAGTGCACTGATCGACAGAGATTTCAGTGAAACGTCGAGAAAACGTGGTCCCAGAACTGAAATTTCTCTCTCTCTCTCTCTCTCTCTCTCTCTCTC
>JAPYZM010003257.1:0-11907 GCA_030522845.1 Psyttalia concolor
TGGCGAGTGGGAGGTTTATATCACGAGCCGAAGGCGAGTGATATAATCCCACGAGTCAAAAACCACTTGTTTCACGTGTTACGAACAATATTTTTCATCTCAATTTGTCGGAAAAGTAACTTTTCAGTACCTCAACGCAAAGCAGTGAGTGACTGAAAAGTTACTTTTCTGACACAGCGTGATGAAATAGTATATTTCGTAACAAGTAACTTTTCAGTCACTCTCCGCTTCGCGTCGAGTGACTAAAAAGTGCTTTTTCGACACATTGAGATGAAAAATATTGTTTGTAACTCGGGAAAAAAGTGTTTTTTGACTCGTGGGATTATATCACTCGCCTTCGGCTCGTGATATAAACCTCCCACTCGCCAAAAACCATTTTTTTTTCACTTGTTACTTTAAAGTGAATTTGCTACAGAAATTTCGGGTATTTGGTTGTTCGAAACAAATATGGTGGCATAGGGAAATAAAAGGAATAAACCAGATTTATTATTATTATTTAGCGATGAAAAGCGTGCAGAGCCCGTATACGTATTCCCCATTATTTTTTCAAGTTACATGAATTACGTTTTCTCATATTTTTCCCGTAGATATCAAGTTCAAATGTGTTAATATTTCTACCAACTGTATAACAATTGGCTAAATAAATGTTTCTAAAAACAGAACAAGAAGGGTCAATATACACTTCAAGGGAAATATAATTGCATCCTCCTCAAGTAGTTTACCTCATTTGCCCTATCCGATCACCAAATGTACCGACAAAATTGTACACGGAGAACAAAGTTTGAGAAAAATTACGGAACAAGTCACGTAGTCCGCAGGCTAAGATTTTTTTCATAAATTTTTGTACGAATTAAAGATAGTAAGTCTGTTGCATCTTTGAAAATGTACGGAGAAGTCACATACTTTTTTTGGAAATGAAGCTCCAACAGTAAGTTTCTATAAGAAATTTCAAGACTTATTACGACTCAAAAAATAGAAATTACGAAGCGTTTCGCAAAAATTACCGAGCGTTTCTGAAAATCTCCGCCAGCTGGTTAACTTTGACGTGTCAGGCGGATGAGTAATTTTTAGGGAACAGAAGGTAAAATTTAACGTGGGAATTGCGTACTTTCTGTGAAATTTCAACTTCGCTGGCAGATTACGTGGGGAGAGTGAATTTTTCCTCAGAGAAACCTTCAATAATCGATCGAAATATGTTTGGCAAATTGTTTTCCCAGTGCCCCAAGAAGATGAAAAATATATAAATCCTTTCCCAATTCTGTCAGTATATTTTTCTCCTCGTGCGTGTCAATAATGCGCCCGACACTCCACCTCCATTATCACATCGAAGATAATAACACGAGCTCTGCGGGTGGTAAATGCCGCAATTACCACAAAAAGGTTTCTCGAGGTATCGATGGCAACCGGCTGCCGATAACTGTCGATTGGCAATAGTCGAGTTCAGAGGCCAGGGTATTGGTCAGTGGTTAAACATGCCGGATTTAATACAGCACAAGTGGATAAGACAAATCCGCAACTCCTCACTGCTGTGTGCATTGTAAAGATCCAGGTGAGTCAATGTGCCGTCTGCCCCCCGCCCGCCCCCGCGCCGACCCCCTGAGTATAACGGTGACGACCGGGTCGCCGGCGTGGCCTCCTTACCCGAACTCCAGCGCCTCATCTCTCGTTCACCTCGTCCTCTCCCATCTCTGGCTACACCTCGTACTCTCAGCTCCACGAGAGGAGTAAAAAAAAAATCATGGATAACTGTACATTGAACGTTATAATACGCGTAATGGAGTGAAATCCTCTGGTAGTGGATCGTAAATGAAATTATAATTCGCGGATCGATTTTTTTGGAGGTATATTTTAGTCGATAAAAATTTATTGCTCCGGTGCAGTATAATCTTTGAAAGTTTACATCGTGAGATCATCATTTGTTGTGGAACTAGAGACCGGGAATGGGCTAGAGATAATATGTCTGGATTTTGGGTGTAACGCTTGCCGAGGCTCAATTCTTTTATGAGGGAGGTCATGCATTATTTATGGTATATGAGTAGCCAAATGCCAGCCCTATCGCGGGATGTGGCCTAGATTATTCATAATGATCAATAAATTATCATCTGATACTAGATTTTCAACCATCCCCCGCGAGGATGAATATTTTATTAGAACGAAGCTGAAAAATATGAAATTATCACTCAATTATTACTCAATCGCTTCTTTCATTATTTAAAATTTAGTTGAAAATTCTTTACAACTTTACTTTTCCAGTTGTCCAAAAACTACTCGACAAATATTTATGACACGATTTTTGGGAAAGGACTGGTCATAAGCGGTTGTACTCTAAACTCGAGAGCGGTTTAATCCGAAACATGTGTTTAAATTTGAAGAAAGGTTCTGTCCTCCAGCGGCATAAACTTTTTCTTGGGTTTGTCGGTAAAGGTTTTTGCATTTATTATAGTTTAATTTAGCTACCACTGTCTAGGAGACCGTGCGAGCCTTCCTCGTGCGAAATAAAGTCTAGTTTAGAAGAAATATTTAGCGGAGTCGTCGGAATTGTTTATTCAATCTTTCCTATATTCTAATGGGATCGAACAACAGACGAAACCACACTTGTCACGTTCCACATCAGTTGTTAATTTATAACCTGACAATTATATTATTTTAATCCTTGATACTAGTCTCATCTGATTCTAGATTTTTGGGTATCTCTCGTGAGGATGAAGATTTTATTAGAACCAAGTTGCAAAATATGAAGAAATTATGAGTCTATTCAAAATTTTGTTGAAAATTAATTATTGGATTGGCGCGGAAAGATATAATATTGAATTACATAATTGAATGAAATGGCAGATGGAGCTCGACTGATAATGTTTCGCATCATTTGCTGAACCTATAGCTATCGATATGAGCAGGTGAGCGGGGCAGAACGGTCAAGCGCTCCCATTAGACAGGTGCCGCCTCTTCTGTCCATTAAATTCCTCCCACTTTTTGTTGAATCATCATTAACACGGAAAAAAATCACTCCTGCCGGATGATTATACGCTCCATGAAGATCTCCAACGCTACTGAATAAATTTACTTGCAGACAGTAATTATTATTATTAACAATAATATTAAAAAATTAATATTAGCCATAGCCGTGATAATTTTTCGGCAGAAGTAACTGCTTTTTCTTCACTGGAACAACTTAATTAAAACGCCGGAGAGTTGGGTGCGCTTCAATCTTCACTCGACCAGCATGAATTAAGACTCACAGACATTACGTACAACGAGAGGGAGCAGAAGGCGCGAGGCTTCTGCCATCCGTTACGCATTGCGGTATATCGACTTCATTTTCCGTAGTAGAGGAACGGGAAAAAAGGACGAGATATTCCTCGAACTTCATGCATGTGGAGATCCAATGATGTGAGGAGGTTTTTGGGTCTTCATATTGGAATGTTAAGTAATTGTTCTCAGTACGCGGCGAGAATTTTTTTGCGTAATAACGGCGAACGGATGCGGGAAAATTGGCTAACGAGTGTAAATGTTTCAAGCCCGATAATAATTAAAAATACATTCGAGACTGTTCAACGGACTCATTCAAAAATCTTACAACTCGTTAGTTAATTATGTTGACTTTATCGTTTGCTCTATTATTTTGACTCATTTCCCAGGCTAAAAATGTCGGAAAGTAATTTTAACTGCGCGGTAATCATCACTAAATATTTCATTCCGTCACCATTAAATTTGCAAAAATTTTCATGACAAATTGTTGAAAATTATCCGCCTGATTGTTTTAACGCACCGAGTACAATTCACAAAGAGAATTTTTAGTGACGACATAAAATCAATCCCAGATTGTTACCGCCATATAACATCCACAACGTATAATCCTACACGAGTCATAAATCTCAATCATTTTATTTCTAATTTGCCTCCTAATTACGACAGAAGCCGCCAGTTCTCTCGGTTATACACCTCACAACCAACTCCACAAACGGCGTCTCATTGTGTTTAGTGTTTTTTTTTACCCCTTTCTTCAGATGTTTAGAAATAAATGAGCGAACGAGTTTTACAAGATGATAAAATTTGCCGAAGATATGCCCGAGGATAGGGAGCCCGAGGAAACCATCTTCGACACGAAATTTACAATCCCTCTTCAAGTAACAACCCGAAGAGATACCCACAAATCCTTGAGTCTCTGAAATTTGCATTGTACATCCTCTTTTATTTTACCCCTGTCTTACGTTTAGCTTCATAATACTTTTTACTTATTCTTTATGCTTCTTTTGTTTTATTTCATGACAAATTTATGCCGCGGAGAGAGCGTCGACCCGACTGGAAAACTATTCGCGTGCTTGCACACATGGGACGATACAGCATTACGAATTTTCTCAGGGCGAGAAATCAATGCGGATCACATGGAACATGAGAGGAATAGAATTTCAAAGTAGTCATTGTACTTCGCGAATTGAAAAGTAACATGGGAAAAGAATGTCGGCCAAATTATTAGGAAGTATAGCTTAATTGTGGGGCAAAGTGTGACCTTCGTAATTAAACAGCTACTTTCATATAGCAAAATCATTTGAAAATGTAGTCATTACGTTTTTTCTAATGATCGATTAGTTATTCTCTTTAATACTGTCTACTTTGAAGACTAAAATTATTTTCCCGTAAAAATCTAGTGTCTTTTTTTTAACGAAACACATTCAATAGAATCCGCTAGATTTTCCAATCAAACTATTACTTTTTGCCTTTTCTCTGGGCTTAGGGTAAGTTTGGCTTTGTGTCGTAATTTTCAAATTTTAGATTTCGTTTTGTTTACGTTTCTGGGTATTCCGGTTTGTTGTTCCCGGAGAACCAAAGAACAACTGGCGTCCTAAAACTTTTTTTTTTTTGAGATGTGATTTTGCCTTTTGGGCGATGACCACACGGAGAGAAAAATTCTATAAAAATTCCGTGTCAGTTCCGTAATTTTTACGGAATATTGTTTTGACTCCCAGATTACGGAACTGACACATAATTTTTATTGAGTTTTTCTCTCCGTTGCGGGAAAATGGGCGGATAACGTTCGGTTTTCGCTCTCCAGAAAATCGGCCACGTTACAGTAAAAAATCGGCTAATTTCTTTTAGATATATTTCATATAATATACATATAAAAATTTTAGGCAATTCCCCGTTATCTGCAATATGACATAAACTTCGCCTGCTCATGAACGACTCACGCTATTTGATGCCACCTTTTCACAGGAGAAAAGAAAATTCTCAATCACGGGAAAATAAATATTTATTCTCAAAGAAGGAGGTAAGATGAGCAATCATTTGTAATCATCAAGACATCGATAATATTTCCGTCGTGAAAAATATTTTTATCAAATGTTTCCTCATCATTTCATCGGAGAATGAATCAATCATCACCTCAACATTGAAAAATCACGTGAAATTGATGGGTGAAAGTCACGTAGCTCACCGCTACACGCGCAAGAATTAAAAAGTGAATAGAATTTATTGTATTTCGAATTGAAGAAATAAACTTGATTGCTAACAAAATAAATCCTAAATTCATGGTTATATATTCAATTACACAACAGTTGAGAAAAGTATTTTGTTAAGATGATAAGATTGAAATAAAAATCCCTGAGTCAAAAAAAATTACAAAAGTTCAGAAATAGAATAATAATAAAAAGAAACAAAATAAAAGATAAACGAATTTACTTTTCCTTCCTTATTAGTTGGCTTTCGACTTATGATTTTTTTTCTTCGCAATCAATCATTTGACTTTTTTCATTGTGACAGAATCATAGAACAAAAAATCCGGCCACGCGTGAACAAGTGGAAGGAGCCGTGATATTTTAATGTAGTCACGAAAAATAGAATGAACACTAGGTACCTGTGAAGTGGTGGGCCCACCCGTTGAGTTCACTGCTCCGCACAGGTGACTCCCGTTGGGGTTCGAAGGGAATAGGAAATGCCTATAGGCCGAGGAATGATAAAACTGCGTGAAGCGCACGAGAAACCTGACAGGGGGCAGAGAGTTTACCTTGGGAAGTGAAACAAAACTATCGAAAGACGGCATACGAGGACAGTTTCACACTGCACGAGACTGAGGAGTATCGAGAATTTTTCTTGTACGAACAAGTGGGTTTGCACAGGTAAGCCTGTCCTCGAGGGACTCGACAAGTGTAGGATATTTTATTTAACCACTGTCAACTTTAATCCAACTGGGAAATAACATTTGGATGAGTGATTTTTTATTCAGGAGGGGAAAGCGTGTGTAATTCCGTGGGGGAGGTCGTGAAGGATGAGATGATAATTCCCCTGTATTATTTAGATCATATCTTGGGGAAGGAGAGGTTCCACGGAATGTATGTTGAGATATTTATCCTAAAACTTGAAATTTTCTTCGGAGTGGTCGCTTGACAAAAAAATTACTTGTTTCACGCTGAGGATATTCATTGCACAAGCGGGGAAATATTTAATAAAAATAGCCAGTAAAAGGGCCTAAGAATTCGGCTCGGTAATTGGGAAGCGACGGAAAATTCGATAAAAAGTGTCAATAATTACTCATTCATCCGAGACCTCGTGGCTATAGCCATTTTTATTGTATAGGGTTTTAAGCTTCTTGACATTTCTGTTAGATTTCCCAGTTTCGAAAAAAATTATACAACTTTTTCACACATTTTCGGTGATAGACTGAGGAATTTACCAAACGTTACAGATTTATTCTCTTTAATTCCTATAATAATTGGCTGGAAGCGATTTACGCCAACAGATTACGTGAATTGTTCCGTAATTTTTATTCAATGTTTCTCTCCGTGTACCATATAAGACGTGAATTATTAAAGTTAAAGATTGTTATTATTCTGATAGTATTACTGGAATCCAGAGATGAGGAGAATTAATGGAAAAATTATTAGAGAGCATTTGAAATCCTATTCCTATATAATGAGAGAGAGGCATCGGGAGTCTCGAATGAGCACTCGAATGGCACTCGAATGAAAATTCGAATTCTAATCGATTTCATGAAAGTCGAATCGAAGGCTCTGGAAGTCGAACTCGAAGGGAAGCGTGCGCGGATTTCAAATTTTTTTTTTTTCAAAATTGAAAACAAAATGTAACTAAATGACTCCGCACGTATATTGAAATTAATGTTTATTTCGCAGATTATAAATCCATTAGATAAATTTGATACTTGAAGGGGTGAGGCGGGTGTGATGTTGAAATTCACCCACTGAGGGAGTGACAGGGGTTGCATATTTCCTTCAGATGGTTTTGGAAATGGTTGAAGTGGGAGACTTGAAAATTTCTACAAAGGCTTCATATTCGAAACAAATAAAAATTTTCCATTTTTTAAAAATCAACCCGTGAAGGGTTGGAAGGGGTGCAAATTTATTCCTATGATTTTGGAAGCCATCAAAGTTAGAAATTTGACAATTTCTGTGCTCGGCTTCTTTTTCGAAATGAACAAACCCAAATTTTTGCTGTAATTGACTGAACGATAACCTAATGAAAATGCATAATGATTTAATTTATCTTGACATATAATAAGAACGATACGAAGGAATTCATTAATGGAGAAATGCTACTGAAAAAATAATGAAAAGAAAATAACAGAACAAAAAAAAGCATCAACGTAGCGGCCGCAACAGCGCTAGTTTTTAATAAATCTTGCGAAATCAGTGAAGTCTGAATTTAATAATCAGGAAATAGCAGCAGATCAACGAACTTCCTCCGCCCCTTATTCAATTTTCTTTCCCTCGATAGTTTAAACAACATAACAGCGTTACTCTCTACCAGTCGCGTATGCGTGATGGTTTTTACGGAGCAGACGGCAGACTCGTAATAACTATTGGTTCGTGTTGGCCACGTGCGTGCGACTGTCCATTCCATTTCCAAACGTATCCATTAGATAATTATTTAAATCCTATACCTCAAAAAATCGCCCGGGAAAAAATTCCCAAGCATCCGACTCCCCTTAAATCCCCTCAACTTCCAAAGTGAATAAAAAAAAAATCGCTGAAATTCCCTTATTTTGACTGAGCAGCGAATCATGATTGAACTGCATGAGTTCAGAAGCCCATAATCCCATGTATTTCCCGTCTCTACGGTCAAAGATATTTATGGAGAGTGGATGTACGACAATAAGGTTCGTTAACAAACGCCCATGCACTCAACGAGCGAACCTAGTCCCTCGTCTGCAGGTGGAATATCACGTGTTTATTCAAATGGTTTTGTGTTAGTTTTAGAGACGACCGAGTGAAACAGACCTTAAATTATTTATGACGTAATCAACCTGATAATGTAAATATCGAAATCATTGAGTACATTCCAATAAAAGGAAACTCTTCAATTATTCCCCGAATTTTTCGAACGGAAGTTTCGTCGTAAAACAGACCCAAAAAATTTCAAAATTTTCCCTCATAACTAGAAGTGTTTGAGTCTGCACTCGCAGCGAGTTCATCGATCCCGAAGAGTGCACCAGCAAACCAGAGGGCTAAGCCAACATATCGGGAGGAATTTCCATTCTATTCTCTCCTATTTGAGTCAAGGGTGAGCAGAAAAAGAACAATAAACAATAAACAATGGCCCTGAAAAAGGTCAGTCCGGCAATTCCATTGAATTTTGCATTTAAAACTCTGGAGCCGTCCGAGAATCAATCACAAAATGCTACAAATACCTGGGCAGACGTGTCTTGCGGAATCATTGACCGAAACATCCAACATCAAGGGGGCATGAACGTGAGGAGTACGCGGAGGAATACACCACACGTTCATCATAATGCAATTAGCGTAAACGTGCGTTGGTGTATCCGGAAAAGGGAAACGTCATATAAGACTACCGCAATAGTAAAGAAAATGGCGAATTGAGAATGAGAATAAAATAAACGTTTGAGGCCCTAGGGGTATATCATTTGCATTTGCGCTCCCAAGTTGTATCCACGTCTATAACTCCTTGAGATCTGAAACGCATGGTTGGGTCGAGCTCCACTCCGGACTGAGAAAATTATGGCAGCGGGGAGGGGAATGAATCTATCGTGGGTTGTAACTTACATAAAACTCAGTGGTATTACATTATTAATAAAGTTGCTACTTGTAATCGGGTTGAACTACGGCAAATTTCATAACTTTTAGTTTGTGTGTCAGGTAAAAGTTGGAAAATTAAAGAGAAAATCGCGAGGGGCTATTCACTCCCAAAACTAGTGACACAATGATTTCATGTGATTGCAGATGATTTCAATTACGAATATAATCAGAGAAACACACTTACAAATTGTCAAAGTAGAATTAATATTAATAGAAAAAAAAAATGATAGTAAAAATAAGAAAAAATTATAGTTCCCAAGCATTCTTGCTGATATTGGTGAAATTAAATACTGTACCATTTATAATACATAAATTTTACTTGCTTAATTTGAAAAATAATAATCAGACAACACTGCTCATTTTTGAGATGATTTATTCTAAACTATATTCAATAATTTGAAATAAATTGCAATATACAAATATTCAAGGGAAGTCGGGAAATAACAACATAATTATATTATGTTGAATGATACTCAAAAACGAATTTCAAATTTCTTTGTAAATACTTTGGTCAATTTGAAGGCCATTATGAGACATAACGGGCGGAGAAATAGTCTTATGATAATTGATTTATCGCAATGTATCGATTTTGATACATCGGTTGACTGTTGGAAATATTTTTATTTTCATTTTTTATTTCAAATAATTTCATTCTGAAGTGATTTCACCCATGAATAGCCCCTCGGAAAATCGAAGATTCAAACGATTTTTTTTTCTATTGCCATTAGGTTGAAAAAATATATAAATTAGCATTTAAAAATGTGGATTAATGGAAGAACAATTGTGCTCTTCTCGTGGCAATTTAGCATTGAATATTCGCTGTTAGAAAATGACTCCAGAGATTAGACGAAAAAATGTTGTCATTAAATCCCTGATTTGCACAAAATTCTCATCTTCTCCTTTTCCAGACAAATTTAATAATCCTATCCTGGGAATTATCATGAATTGTATTTCATAATTTTGAATAACTCAATAAAAATATCTTCTCATGATTCAAGAAAAAAACCGGTGATTTTCTGAAAACTCGCAGGTAAATAAATAATCGCAAATATTGGGGAAAAAAAATCATATTACACAGCGTCAAATGAAAAAGTAAAATTACCATTCTCCGCGGGTATTCGCGGACTTTTAAATTTCATGGAATCGCCGAGAGCTGGTCTGCACAGGCCGGTTGAATTTAAAGTGGATCAGACCATGAATTTGTCATTGGTTTATCGAATAAAAGAATGGAATTGACCTGGAGGGTATTGGTTCAATCCACCGATAGTCACCCTCAATTCCACCTACTCCTGCTATCCCACCCCAACCACAGATTTTTTGTTATTTTCTCTTCCGGCCCTCGAGATAACCCCCTCGAATGAATCCAACCCAATGTTTACCCTCCGATCCAGTGTTCACAATCGACAGGTACCGAGTGCCCGGAAACCGACACACGTCGGAGTATCGATAACGCTAACACTACCCAGAACGCGATATTTAATGTCCCCGGGTTCACCAGGTCATCGAGATCGGGTTAAAGGCAACTTCGCAACTATCGCATAAACACACCGAGAAACGTGCCTCACCTCCTCGTTCATTTCTGTACCGTTCAGCATCAATAAATAATTTATCACCCATGAATTACAATCGTCTCTCTAATCCCCCCCGCTCCACGTTCCCCACATAATCGTGTTAAAATTTATTATTGAATGTAAATTCCTCGGAATATCATTCACATGCTAATCGCCGATCAAACCAGACGATTGGTATTTTTTATTCAAATGCTCAGACTCGAGAGATGTAACTAATCCTCTAGCTGACGTCCCTACCGCAGACGATTGGCATAAAAAAAATCCGCCTGTTGGTAAATCTGAAATTCAACAGGTGAACTAACACAGGCGCATCTCCACCTGCAGGATTACTGTGATAGAAATAAAAAAAAAACAAATAACTTACCATCATTGATGCACTGCTAATTCCAGGAGGCTATCGTCATGTCCACTTTGAGCTCACAATTTCATGATGACACACTGCAATTTCAAGTTTCACTAAATTACCAATTAAAATCACTGGCACTTCACTACACTCGTTGATTCAACCGGTCTCAATGCGGCTGCGCTATTCACTGCCGGCTGAAATTTAGAATTTTTCCGATTTAATTTGCGACAATTCACACAAGTTTGCCGATTTTTGGGGGCTAATATAACTGGAGTTTATGGGTCTTCAGCTGAACTGACTCATTCAATTGTCGTACATTCAATGGATCGAGTAAATCGATTTATTTGGCATGTGTTGCCGGATCGGCCGGGGGAAACGGAGCGATTTTCAACCTGGCGGACAACGACTGAGCTCGCTAAGAGGCAGGTAGGTGAGCTCTCCGTGCCCCACCACAATCCAAAACGCCGGCCGCTCGCGTCTCTGTACCTTCTCTTTTTCCATCGAGTTCACGTCAACCTTTTCTCTCTCTACCGTTTCTCATCTCATTTTTTTACACACCTTCCCACTGCCCGACCTGTTTGACCGATCTTGGGGTCCTCGAATTACCGCAAGAGGGGACGGAAACTTGATATCAATTTTATTCTGGGCTTTTGTTATTAGTTTGTAGAGGGGAAAGTCAAGTGGAAATGGAGCTGGGGGAGTAGTGCTTGGATTATTCTTCTAAGGATTCGTTGGTAATTGGTAAGCTCGAGTCGTCGAATATTAGGAAATTAGCAGAATTCTAATTATTACAAAATGGCGAATTGGGCTCATTTTTCACTTTGTTGAGATAGACACTTGGCCTTATTTTTAACTTCCCGATAAGGAAGTTATTGTTTTCACCCCGAAAATGAAAACTGCTAATTTCATGAAATGTCGACGTTTCATGACCTAGAGAAGCTCC
>JAPYZM010003258.1:0-13638 GCA_030522845.1 Psyttalia concolor
TCGTAACACGTGAAAAAAATGGTTTTTGCCTCGTGGGATTATATCACTCGCCTTCGGCTCGTGATATAAACCTCCCACTCGCCAAAAACCATTTTTTTTTTACTTGTTACGAAATATACTATTTTTCATTGGCGAGTGGAAAGTTTATATCAGGAGTTGACAGCAAGTGATATAATCTCATGAACCAAAAGCCATTTTTGTAACGAGTCAGGAACCAAATTTTTTATCTCTTCTGTGTCCGAAAAGTTACGTTTCCGACCCAGCGTGATGAAAAATCACAAAATATGTATAATTGTCCGAAAAGTTACGTTTCCGACCCAGCGTGATGAAAAATCACAAAATATGTATAATTAGTATTTTTCGTAACAAGTGAAAAAAAATGTTTTTTGGCGAGTGGGAGGTTTATATCATGAGCCGAAGGCGAGGGATATAATCCCCCGACTCAAAAACCACTTTTTTTACGAGTTACGAACAATATTTTTCATCTCAATGTGTCGAAAAGGCACTTTTCAGCCACTCGACGCGAAGCGGAGAGTGACTGAAAGTTACTTTTCCAACACAGCGTGATGAAATAGTATATTTCGTAACAAGTGAAAAAAAATGGTTTTTGGCGAGTGATATAATCCCACGAGTCAAAAACCCCTTTTTTCACGTGTTACGAACAATACACTCGACGGGAAGCAGACCGTGACTGAAAAGTTACTTTTCCGACACAGCGTGATGAAAATTACATTGAAATTCACAATCTGGTTGTAGTTTAAAGAAAATCATATACTGTCCGAAAATCGTTGTATATACTAATGTTTTCATTCTTTGTAAATAGTGTACACTTTAATATCAAAAGGATCGTTTCAAGTGACGTCTCCTTTTCACTTAAAAAGTCCCTTGTTACTTTTTTAGGCAACCTACGTGTGCCGCAAATACTTTTTTTTTACATCAAAGACGGGAAATTTATATAGCGTTCCACATTCTTGTGACGTCAGAGGAAATTGTTGGATGGGATGTGGAATAGGTAGGATAGGATCCAGGATTATTCTCAATATAAAATTTACAAGAAATTTTTACTGAAAAAAATGGATAGTCCAGACCGGGATTGTTTCGCTGAAGAAACGGTCAGACAATTAAGTTCCATAAAAATATAAAAAATATCAAAGTAATGAATATAATTATGCATGTGCGAATGGTGTTAAAAATAAATTTTCCACCGTTTCAACCGTGATTAAGAAAAATATGTGCATTTGCAGGGTATGCATAATATTGATTCATGTATTCATACCTATCAATATCTATAATATACACACATAACAAATAAGTGAATGGTTCTTTGTAATGATTTTCTAAACAAACGAATTTAAATGATTTTGTATATAATAGATAAATTAAAAAAAATAAATGACTCCCTATATTCTGAAAATTAAGCCGACAAGATTTGAATAAATAGATCTCTCAAGTTACAAGAATTCCAAACATTGCAAACTCCGGCATAAGCTCGGGACATATATCCCTACTCGATTGCTGGCTAAAAAGCTTCTCTTATTTATTAATCATAAAAAAATAGCTAAGCTCTCGGAAATTCTAAATTCGCCCGTTCGAAATCTCACACTGAAAGCCAAAAACCCCAAACAAAATTTCACTAAAAATCATGTGTAGTAATGCGGGAAGTGCGTGCATGTGTACCCACCACCCCTCCCAAACTCCTCCTCCTCCGCCCTTCGAGCCGCGCTAATCCCGTGGAACTCCTCGGCAACGTCCGTGCACGTCCGTCTCCGCTCGTTTTCCAACGAAATGGTTGAAAGCATGGGTTGTGAGTCTCCCTACCGAGATCGGCGATTCGTCCATTCATTGGCGGGGCCGAGTGGCCCCCTGAGAGCAAGTGAGAGGTTTCATCAACCCGCAAAGAGGGCTACCTCTGGTCCACAAGTGCAAGCGAGACAGAATCCCCACACACCGGCGGGTTCACTTCTTACGTACGTCGGCCTCTGATCGCCCCCTCGCCCCTCCTCAAAAGAGAGAAGCAAAGCCTCAAAGGCCAGTGGATTGAGTGAAACGGGGCTCCATTAACGAGGCACAGAGAGAGGAGAAGGCAGAACTCAAACGCCAAAAGCTACGAGAGCTCCCAGCTCACGGCGAGAAGACCTCAAGCGGCAGATGCTCACCTCAGTTCGCTCGTTGACGTGTACTTGGACGGAGCCCCTCCAATTCATTTCTAACCCAGCCGACACGTTTTCACGTTTCTTTTTTTTTTATTTTATTTTCCTTATTTCCCTTCTCAATAAGAGCCCCCTCCCGTTACCACGGAGCACCGGTAATAGTAAACACGCGGATACAACCTCCCTCGGATAATAACGCAAAACGTAAACAACAACACTAGTGGAATAATGTGGTTTTTACGTCTGAATGTCTGATCATTTGACGCGAGGAACTTTGCCACTTCCAACCGAATGAGTTCTGTGAGTCAATGTGTGCTTGTTAATTGTGGATTTCGTTTTTTTTTTTTTCTTTTTTTTTCCATAAGTTCGATTGATTGAGTTATGGTTTAAATGTTCATCGAATTGGCTCCGGGGAGTGAACAAATGAAAACGACAGCAGTGTTTAATTGATAAAAACGTGAGATTGGAACGAGGAGGTTTGGTTGGGGAGGTGGGAAGGATAAAAAATAAAGGAGAAATATATAAGGAGGAAGGGAAAAAGAAGTCGAGTGGCAGAGATGTGGCAATGGCGCTCGTGTCCAACAGGCAATGGAGTGGCTGGTCTACGCACGGGCTCAGTTTGCACGTAGTTCGTGGCTGAAGGGAGGATACTATAAATTTTCTAGTACAGAATAACAAATATTTGATAACCAGAGGGGTTGGAGGACTGTGGGAGGGCCCCGGATTATTTGTCTCCCTTTATTTTCCTTTCTTTTTGTTTCTTTCCTGGGCTCCCAGTTGGATTTGTCGTTTGGGAATCGATGAATCAATGGGAATGTCAATCGCTGGTTGATTGGCGATTAAATCGCCTGATGCAGGGGGAAAAGGGAGTTCTCGATGGACAGGATTTCGGGGAGATCCTGAAGGATATAAGCACAAAGGATTGAGGATAAAGATGAAGGAAGAGGGGATTCTGAATAAACGAGAGAACTTTGTTGTTGGATTTGGGTGCATTTCCTAAAGGTGCGCGAGTGATCAATTATTTATTGAAGTTATTAGTTTTATTTTCATTTTTGTAGTCAGTCTTTTTTTAATTGATTGGTTGATTGTTTTACGGGGAATGGTTGGGGAATTGCTTATCAGTGTGAGTTTGTGATTGAGGGCTTTTTTGGTTGAATTAAAGGAGAATAATTGTATATAAGGGAGGAGAAGACGCTGATACAGTGGAAGAAAGAGCTACACATGCCTGTACCTCGGGGAATTCTCATCGCTAGGAGTGCATCGCGGTGCCTATACTCTGCCGCTGGCATGCTCAGGTTCCTCGCCAGACTTTCAGGTAATTTTGTATTTTATTTTATTTTTTCTTTTGATGGCGATGGGGAGATTTTAAATTGAGGAGGAAAAGACGAGAGGTTGACACGTGGGGCTCGTTTCGGTGGAGAATGGGTGGAATTTCTGTGCGAATGAAATTGGGTGTGACCTGGAAATGAGGAAAAAACCCGGTTTTTTCTGGTTTTATTTTATTCAGGAATTAATTCATTTCCTTCTGACGTTCACTTGCCAGTGATTGACTGGGGGATAAAAGGTTTTCACTGGCTCGTGTGTATGTGTGTGTGTGGGTTAATTGCGAGGGGATTGAGGCCTTTAATTGGTTAAATAAAAAATTAGACTGACGTTTCACGACACTCGCGTGGTGTTCGCGAAACACGGGATAGTATGGGATGGAAAATAAGAATGGAAAAGGAAAGGAAAGGGGGGGTCACGTGATACCAGGCAGAGGTGCTCAACTCGAGGAAGTGGAGAATTTGTTAATTGGGATTTTTTAAAATTATTTTAAAGTTCCCAATCGGAGAATTCCCAAGCTAATATCGTTACGAATTGTTTTTTTTACCCTTTTCTCTTTTGATTCAATTGAAAGAGTAATGTAATTTCCCTCATCGGTACCATTAATTTTATAATAATTTTATTGAAAAGATTCGCAATCTTTTCTTTTTTGGAATGATTGTCACTGGTACAATGTCTTTTTTGGAATTCTAACTCGTAAAATAATGGAAGTATCAAAGAAAAAATTTCCCGAAATTGTTCATAAATATTTTCTTTGCTTTTGAATGTAGTTTAAAGATTCCTCAATTTATCAATTTTTGAATACCCTCAATTCTCTGAAAATCTGGTCTCTTTTAGTTTATTAAAAGACATTTCTGGAAAACTGGCTATATTTTGCGTCAATTTTCATGTTTAAAATCATGAGCACGCAAAGAATGCTCACCAAAAATTATTTATCTCAACTTCTATTTGATTTCAATTTTACCGAGGGAACTATTAAATTATTCACGGAAATTGACAAGAGATTTGACACCGGCTTCGGCCCGTAGCAGCATTCAATGCCAAGGATCGAATAATTAGGATTTTCCTCCAATTGGAATTGTTACAACTAAATTTCGTGGATAGAATATCCCGAGAAGATTTATTTAATAATGTCTCCATTCAAAAATTCGTAAGACTTTTATTTTCCGTTTCCACCAATCAAGCAAAAAAGTTGTTACTGTTAAAAAGACTTTGTGAGGACAAAAATATCAGATATTTCTCTTTGCACTTCAGATCACGATTCATTTCGACACTCATTTCGAACTCATTACTAATAATTGCAATCCACTTCAATTCAAATTTCGATTTATCCTTTGATAGCTCCATTCAGAAATTTCGGATCACGTTACCTTTCCTTTTCCATCGAAAGAACTGAAAAGAAAATTAAAAAGAAAGAGCCTCAAAGGAGATCCTCTCAATTCTCTCTCACTCGAATTGATTCGAAGGACCACTAAAATAGAGATCCTTTCACCAATGAAATTCGAGTTGTTACTGTTAAGACATTTTTTGTAGAGAAAACCAAAATTGTCAGCATTTCAATTTCCAAGATTCAGACATTTAAGGGCCGAGTATAATAATTTATCACCTAGAAATCTCCGTCACTCATTACACGTAAAATACTGATCAATCGTGAGCAGACAGGATTTCCGACTTGCAGAATTCATGCGCGGAGGTCGGAAATTAGATTTGCGTATGATTTAACCATTATTTTTCTTGTAATTAGTCATGGGTATTTCGAGGTTACCAACTATTACAGCCGGGCCTTAAGAAGAAAGACAAATTAATCGTTCGAATTACTAATCATTGATGTCTCGGTTAATCAATTATTAATATTTAGAATTTAGATTTGCCTTTTGACGGCTCCATTCAGAAGTTTTCACTTATTTTCATCCTTTCTCATTCAACAACTAAACTGAAAAGAAAACATTTTTGTACTTCCATTTTCAAAATCATGAAACTTGCAAAGAAAAAAAAACCCTTAAAAGTGATTCCCCCAAATTTCTCTCACTCGAATACCTCCGCGAAACCAATAAAATTGAAACGATTTACCCTATGATGTCTCCATTCAGAAATTGTTGCGTACTTTTATTTTCCCCTTCCACCAATGAAACTAAAAAGTTGTCACTGTTAAAAGACATTTTTTGGGAACTGTCTGGGCCGGTGTCGGGGCTTTATCTTTAGAAGATGCGACATCGCGACAGACAGAACGAGACACTGGGGGTAAACTCGAACGTGTGTATCTTTTTATTCCAAACGGAAATAGCAATCGTTCTATGTAGCGTTAGGGATGTAGCGGGTTTTCAAGTGGTGTCTCATGCAGAATGCACACACGACAAAATGTATTTTCGACATTTTTTTTCCATCGTCATTTTGTACCTTCGTTCCCAGACTGAATTCGTCTCTCTAGAATCAGTGCACCTCTTTAATTTTCTCTCTCCTTTTTTTCTTTTTTTTATATATATATATATATATATATAATCCCTCGGCCTCTTGTCGCCGACTTCTCCCCGTTCATTTAAATTTTTTTTATTTCTCTCTCTCTCCCATTCTTCCTCAATGTCTGTGGGAAGTGAACACGTCATGCAGGTACATAAGCAGGCGGAATACAAAAAAAAAAATATATATATATATATAAATGAAGAAAAACGTGTCATTTGGAGATTATGAGAGATGACGTCATGAATTCACGTGTGATATACGTAAGGCGTTGGCCAACCTCCTGTACCTTATCACAATGGAATGGAAAAAATAAGGATAAAAGGCCTTAGCGCCACTATGCGTGCCAAGGTAGGGAAGACAGTGCCAAGTTGCATGATCTTGACTGAGCCTCTGAGAAATGTCGTTATTGCCAGCTATTTCCACTATCTCTCGCTATTTCTACCTGCATTAGGCCGTTAACTAAACCTCGTAAACAGTCAGGTGGCTCCTCTCTTTAGAAAGGTTAATGGTCTCGGTGCATAAAGAAATAAAATTGTGTAAACAATTCCCAGAATTCCGGATCAATATAAATTCAGACTGTACAAACACCAAAAATTCCAGTCAATTCACTCACTAATAGGTGAATAGATGAATATTTCTTGTTTTTTTTTTATCAAGTTAACATGTATTTTTAAACTTGAATACAATTATATTTATAGTAGTTTATATGAAATAGTTTAATGTAAAATCGAATTCCATAATAAGTTGATTAGTTTCCAATTTCACAATTGAAGTCAGATTTGGAGGAATTGAAAGGAACATATTGAGGACCAAACTCAACACAGGTTTCAAGTGTTAATTTAAGACTATTGGTTTGTTGGTGTTTAATTGCAGAATTAAATACATTCAAATGTAATGAAATAAAAAAATGAATATTTAGTACCAATATTCCGGTTTTTTTTATTAATTTACATGGAATAATTGAATTTTAATGAAGAATTCAATGGATATTAAAATTTCCAGTGATAAAATTCTTTGTCTTCATATGAATTCTAATAACCGGAAATTCCTTCTAATTTATCCATGCACCGTTGCCTGTTTTTAGTTTTTCATGTATTCCAAAAATTAAAAACAAAACATAAATTATCCATAAACAGTTGATTATCGTTAATTTAGTGTTGTTAAATTGCACAATTAAATGCATCCATCAGATAAAATCACAATTACCACCAATGAGTTATGAGAAAGTTCCAGTAAAAAATGGACTCGATAAAAAAAGAATAAAAATTCCTCCATTCAATTCTCATTTCATGTGTCTAGAGTATACTCTACCTTCCTATTTACGATGTCGATGTAGTTGGTGTACCTGAGTATAAAGAATTCCGGGCTTTGAAATACTAGTGCCAGGTACACATTTTAAGGCCAACAAATCAATAATCCACAGGATTTCATTCGTGATAAAATTTAGTTGGCAGTGGTGGCCCCATAAAGGATTCGCCATAGAGGAACATTTGAGAAAGGGGTAGGGAGAGAGCCCCGTGGGGGGACTAGTGGCAACGAGCGATTTTCGTGTCTCCGGGCGGTTAACGAGCGGCATACCTACTGAGCGTGAGCGTTTCGCTATCGTGGCCGATCTTCGAACGGTGAAAAGCCGTCTCGTGGTCTCTATCCTTTTTCTTTTTGCTTCTCTTTCCATTTCTCTCTTTCACCAGTGGAATGGTTATACTCCTTACACTCACTGGAGGCTCTGACGCAGGCTAGGAGAGTGCCTCATCCTGTTTATGGAATTACCGTCAATTTATTTTTCTTTTCCTTTGTGTGGGTTTTCCGGAGTTGGAGGAAAATTCATTTCCGTTTCGCGGAGCTAAATTCAGGTGATTAATCATCGGAGGATTGAATTGAGGAGGGAATTTCTTTATTGAATTAATTTATCGGTTTTCACTTCTGAAAAGAAGCATTGGAATCGTCCAATTTTTTAAGGTGATAGTTCTTTTGGCGCGATAGAGTCACAAATTCGTGAAACGATTCGAGGGGAATGGGTTTAGTTGGTGATGGCAAGTGAGGTGCGCGTGTTGGTAGCACTGGCTAGCTGCCCCACTCCTCATATGCATTCTGCAGAAAAGAGTAAGTCAGACCGGGAATTTTCTCAAAATGAGTGAAATGCTGGGAAAAGACGTGCGGCCTCATGAGCGAATGTGCAATTACGGGTTGAGTGGGGACAGTTTAGCTGGTGTCTTAGTTATTTACGGAACATTTACGCAAAAAGACTAATGGCAGTCAGTACCAAATTTTACTTGGGGCAAGTTACTTGTGAAAAGTCCGAAATAGTATCTTTCCGGCCTGTCGTTATGGGGTTTTTTATTCGCGTGAAGTTCGATGAGCCGAGCTGTAGGCGATGCGGCCAACCACGAGAGTCAAAAAATCCCATAATCACAGCCCAGAAACGATATTTTTCCGTAGTGATTTTCACTTTTCCGAGTTCGGTCAAGAGCTCGTACGAATCCTCGGGCGAGGAAAAGTGAAGAATAGTACGAAAAAATACTTGCCACAAGTAATTTGAGCGCCTTGCGAGAATAAGTACTCAACCGATTCGAACTCTTATTTCAGCGTCTTCTTTTTGTGGTTCAAGTCGTGAGATATGAGTCATTTTAAAACTAGACCAAGTCTTCTCTTTATTTTTCCAGTGTAGATACGACCTCCAGACGTACCATTCTGTCCCAATGCCGAGCCCTTACAAAACCCCCAATCACGGATAACCCATGAAATTCAAGATTTAATTATATTTCTTTTTTTTATGCCTAAAATAACAATTATTATAGATGCACGGAGAGGAAAATTCATCAAAAATTACGTGCCAGTTCCGTAATCTGCGAGTCAAAACTATTCCGTAAAAATTACCGAACAGTGGCGTACTTTTTTATAGAACTTTTCGTACTTTTTCCTGGGCTTGTTCTGTAAAAAAGTACGGCAGTGATCCGTAATTTTTATGGAATTTTTCTCTGCGTGTTCATTCGGAAGCCTACTACTACTGCTACATACTACTACTGAAATTGGCAGCAATGAAAAACGGAAAAAGACTAAAAAGGCAAAAGAAGTTCCACCCAAAGCCTTCGCTTGAACTCTCTCCATTTTATTTTATGTTCATGCACTTGTTGGAAAAATAATGATTTTGTAAATGGTTATTTAAATACTTTTAAGTAACTTTATTTTATTTGATTTTTTTTGAGGGAACAACTGACTAGAGGAAAAAATTTAACATATTTTACTTTCTTTAATTTTCACGGATTATTCGGAGTTGGAGGATAATTAATGTCTTTTTTGCATGGTTGCCATTTGGCGATTGATAATTATATTTTAAAAATATGGAAAGAACGAATTTTTAAAGTATTTTGAGTCCATTATTTTCAATCAATTTGCAATATTGTTTTAATATATTCTGATTTATTTAAATCGAGTAGAAATATCTTCGCTCTTCTTTATTGTATATATCTATATCTATATAGTTTTTGAGGGAGCACATCGCTTTGCAAATATTTCATTCTTTTAATTCAATAATCATTCCTTGTCTAAAACGTTTCATTGTGTTTATCACAGTCTCATGGAGGGCCTCATTCTCGTTTCTCATCACGGGAGGAAGGAAAGAATTAAAGTAACATTCTTCTCGTTTTGTATATTGTACCATGCGGCATTGACGCGTCGCCAACTCCTTTGCAAATTCTCTCATTCCCTCGCTTCCCCCTTTTTCTCATCTAACCAATGTACATATGCATATGAGTATGTGTTTCATCCACGGGCACTTGACGGATTTCACGAACCTCCAGTGTTCTGTTACCACCGAACTACCGTGATATGACCCGCGACTGAAACTATTTCCCCACGATTCACTCGTAATAACTTTTAAAAAACTGTACAAATTGGATGCCCGCAAATTCCCCTCCACAAATTCACTGAAAGTAGCCGAAATTTAATGATTTATTTATATTTTTCTGAAAAGTGGCATTGAATCTCACTTGAGATGGAAAAGTTCGTAAAGTTTCAATTCTTAAGAAGCAAAAAAGAATTACATACTTTAAATTTCACTTCATTCTCTTCAATTTTCCAAGTTTTTCACGGCGTAACTGAAATGTAATACAGACTTTTCATCAGAATTTAAGCGAAGGTTTTACACGACTTATACTATTTCTCCATTATTCACTCGTAATAACTTATAACAAATTCTGCACACTCGATCCGGGCTAATTTTTATTTTCTATAGAATCAGAAAGTCGATGAACTGCAACAGTTTGATCGTGATTCTCTGAAAAGTGACACTGAATTTTTTGAGTTAAAAAGGAAAAACGCATTAAGTTTCTTTCTTTAAGGACTAAAAAAGAACTAGATATTTTCATTTCGAATTTTCCTAGATTTTACTGCACAAGTGAACTGTAATTTGAACTTTCCATGCTTTATTGTAAGTATTGATGAAAAAATAAATTAATTTTTATAAATTTTATTGAACCTATCACTTCTAGGGATTTATTTCCGAAACTTTACGAAAATCTGATTCACAATTCCGATCATTTGGTAAAATTTACTCAGATTCTCTTCATTATTTCCGATTTTCCCCGCAATAGTTAAATTGTAATATTAAAATTCAATTTCTCGTTGACTTTTGCGTTGATTTGTGGAAAAATAGTGTTGTTTATTTCCATTTAGATCCCTAAAATTTATACAAATACACTAGTTAAAATGCCTAGAATAGCGATTACGAATTACATTTTTTTTTTATTTCGTCCCCGATATAGCAATTTGCCTGCTAAATGCAATGTTTCATTTTCAGAAAAACAATTTGCAAACATTGTCTGAGAAATGATGGATTTTTCAAACAATAAACAAGTGCTTTCTTCACCCTAATTCCTAGGATATCTACGCAATTAATGAATCGTCAATGTATTAACAATTTCATTTTAGCAAAGGCGTGACATTGAAAACTATACCGAGAAACGCCTCTCGAAATGACACTTGAAAGCTTTTCGCTATCTGAAATTCCTGATTCATTTAAAAAACTTGCAATCGCACAATCAACATTCAAAATCATAAAATTGGAGATCGCCCCGGGGTAGCTCCCTAATTTCGATAATTTAATCCTCCGCGAAATATCTTCACACCGATCATCGGATAATAGAAAATAATCCCACTGTTTGATTGCCCCATAACCCAGTGGCCCAACTGTATCTAATCTCCAAAATTCCACACCTCCTCAAACTGTTTATTTCAGGTCAATTTCTTCGAGGACACCCAATCGTAGATAATGCCAGGTAGATTAGAGGCGGTCCCAGTAGTACGTGTCTCATTCCATGGAATTTAAGTGGAAGAAAAGGCACTGGTTTTTCCGGGTGGCCCATGAAATTAAACGCCTCTCTCCCTCTCCCTCTCACTTTATTTTTCTCATTTTATGTCTCTACCTCGCCGTCTTCCACCTTAATTCTTTTCTCCCACTTTTTTTCCTTCTCTCCCCTCTCCCCCTTCTCCACACGTCCATCCACCTTCATTCTGAATCCATACCTTGCGTTTGGGCGCTTGTACAATCGTGAAAGAACGAGGGCCATTAATTATCGTGAAACCCTTGGCGCCTATCCCCGACCACGATAAAGAACCATCCAGTTTAGTTGTATACAGACCAGATTTGTAACTCGTAGCAAAATTCTCTACATACTTATAACGAATTTTTCAGTCGTAGAGAGGTTCATCCGAATTTGTTCATAAAAATTAAACTGATAGAAGAAGAGAATCCCAGCAAAAATTGCAATTTTAAGATATTGCGTCTGACTAGAACGAATTAAATTTTTAACGGCTTAAAAATCCGCAGAAAGTTGGGCAAAAAGATTTTACCTTTTTCAAAAATATTCATAATTTCATTAAATATACAAAATGTAGAGAAATTTTATTTAAATTTGGGCTAAATTTTTCGATTTTTTTACGAACCACAAGGTAATCAAAATAATCGTTTAATTACTTTGAACTTTTGACATTTTCCGTACATTTGGGCCGTGTTAATCCTCTGCTAGATATCATTTTTGTTTATAAAACGTTCCATTGGGGCAGAAAGCGCGGGGAGAAGATTGAAAAAGGGAGGACGTGATTAAATTGTTTGAATAAACGACCCCTCTCAGACTGCTCCACATTCTCGGCCGTAAAAGAATTTCAAGGACAGAAATTAAATTCCCGAGCAGATCGGGGCTTTATTTATTCTTATCTATGATTTTTGCGGATTCAGATGGACGAGGACTCTTTGGCTCTGTATGTCGGTAGTGAAGGGACAACTTACACTGGAATTTTTGTACATTTCGCAATTGAAAAATGGTTAATCTCGTTTTAATCACTAATTAAGGGTTTCCATTATATTATAAATTACAATGGATAATTTCGAGTAGCTAATAAAAGATAAAACTGATGTAGTCAAATTCTGGAAAATGATTTACTCTAAAATTAGAAATTTCATTATCAGTTTCTCCACAAAAGAAATTCAATGTCATCCTCGTAAAATATCTCTTTTGGTGCATTTCGTTAATTTCGCTTGAACATTCCCTCCTCTGAAGCGAATTGAATTGATCGAGTTTAAAATTTGAGTACATGATTTTCCATGTATAAAAGTTTAAAATGTAGCGTACTAATACATGATTAAATAAAAGTGACACATATGGGACATATGACGTCTATAGACGGTTGAGCGCTCGACTAATCGTAGAATAGCTCATATCGAACTAGCCCAATCTTGAGGCGCGCCTCAGCCAATGAAAGGCGAGAACTCCCTACTCACTTCGCCCTCGGCCAATCAGCCATCATTACTCAGGCTCGCCCAACCGCCTGTGTGACGTTATGTTCAAGCCATCGACCTTGAGAATCGCCGATTATTTAAGTAATCATGTAGCTAATATTTTTTCGTAATGCTTGCGGTTCATTTATTACGAACTCCCCAGGAATTTATGGACACGAAAATTCGAAGAGACCGATTGTGAGCTCCGCGCAAGTTCCCTTCAGTATTAGTCTCCACGACAGCAACTATTGCCATTGATTGAATATAATACTTTTTTTTTATTCTGTCTATGGGTCTCGCTAACGACTAAATACGAAATGTCGTTGCCCGTATTTCGAGATTTAAATAAAGTCTGTCTATTTATAAATTGTCTACATGTCTTCCTCCTTGTCTCTTGCACAAAGTAAACGAGCGAGACAAGAAGAATGTGACTTTTTAGTTCCCATAACATGACGGTGAGATCTTATGAACTCTGTCTCGTCGAGTTTTTTTATTTCTCCCAGTGTTATTGCAGTCTCCGGGAAATGACGTCAGGGGTTCGCGAAATCTTTGGCGGAGGATCGCCGCATTTTTGGCCTCTCCAGTAATCAATAGGGAGTATGCATGATTGGTTTTTATTTTGTTAACCTTGTGGTCTTATATGTACCTCATGCGTTACAAAAGACTCTCCATTTATTGTATTCGAATATGAAAGAGCATCTGTTCATCCAACTTCTACGATTTTATTATAAAATATCTAGGCGCTGTACACGGAGGAAAACTTATTTTTTTTTTTTTTATAAATTCGAATTTGCTTCTCCGCAGAGAAAAATCGGTTTACGCCATACGTGCGCGGAATCGCGCGATTCTAAGCTTCCTTCACTCGGTTGAACCGCGGATTATAGATAAAATATTGAATGAAACCTGTGCGTTATGGTGTTTTTTGTCACT
>JAPYZM010003259.1:0-22788 GCA_030522845.1 Psyttalia concolor
ACACGATAAGAGTGGAATAATAAACAAAAATCCATCATTTTGTTTCCCCTCAATTTTGAGGTGTCCATTTTGCCCCACTATTGCCTTTGGAGATAATTTCACGGACGAGTCTTATCCGTTTTTGTGGTTCTGATTCTGATCACCAAGAAGCTTTTTAGTGGGTTCTCATTGGGAGATTTTTATGTTTCCGTTAAAGCGTCCATTTTGCCCCGCTCTCCCCTCTAGAAGAAACCATAATTTGTTAAACTTTTAACTACACAACATTTTCCTTTTTTTTTATTTTTCGTGGGAATCGGTACTGGATTGATGGGTTTTGAAATGATAATAATTGGTTTAAGCGTATAATCGAACTGAGTGTATAAACACCCAAGTTGTGTTTACATATTGAGAGCTAGAACGTAAGTTTTTGTGCTCTCAAGACGAATAGCCACAAAAATTGTCCTGCAGTCAAGGACAGCGATATATCGGCTACACATACAACAATGGAAATTCAGTTGTTCAGTGAGCACGAAATAATACAATGAATAACAACGAATAGGTAGTTTAACTTCCCTACGGTTTTACTTAAATTCTGCTTAAAATTCCTACAAAGCGAACAATGGCAGAAATTAAAAAGCAATCTTTAATCGATTATTCTCTCTATTCAGTCTGGATACTATAAAATCTCAAGAAACACCAACAGGCATGAATCGTGATATCACGGCTAACTATCCAAGTGTTTAGTGTGATCGTCAGCCAGTTAAGAATTCAAATAACTCAAGCGTAACGCAGTGAAACGAAGTGACAGGAAAAACGACCCCGAAACCGGTTTAAGAGTCTCAGGGAACTAGAAGTTATTCAACACGTGGAATCGTGGCTTATCGGCTTTCTTTTCAATTGACCTATTGATTGAATTGAATTAAAAAAAATACAAGTTAATGGGACTTGCGGGAAAACAATTATCAACTGTATCTGCTCTCTTTATTTTCATTGAGAACAAAAAAATTGCGAGATTTCTTGAATGAATTTAGTTCTTATTTTCCGAAGCTCAAGGAAAATTGCGTCGGAATATTCGAATGGAAGAGTCAGATACATTCCGGAAAATTGAGCCCAGGGACGGAGTCGACTGAAGCGAGAGAGCCCCAGCCGTCGCTCCGGACGTCTTGAAATGGGACGTTTTTTTTCTGAAAATGAGACGCTTCATAAACCAAACATTTTCATGACCCTATTAAGAGATGAAGTCATAAGACGTTTTTAGTAGCTTATGGTTGTTAAAAAATAATCAAACAAATATTTCCCATCAAATCGGGAGCATTTAAAATTGTTTATTGGTATTCTGAACTTGCTCAGTATGTTTACAAAGTCAGTTAATAACAACCCTGATTCTCAGAAAAAATACGTTCCATGAGAATTTTTGATTACGAAAATTCAGTTGCTCTTATTTTCCTAACTTCTTCTTTTTCTAAATATTTTTACCGCAACCAAAATTATTAAAAAAATTAGATAGGACAGATTTCAGACAAATGATTCGGAAGTGCTTTGAGTAGAAAAAATAATTTCTTGAAAAAAATGTCGTTACTTGTGCTACAAAACTAATGTCAATGCCTTACACAATATCAAGAAAACATTTGCCACTGAGAAAAAAATTTTTTATAAAAAAATGTTGTGCATATATGGGACAAGAAAACGGCTTTTTTTAACCCAGTTGAATGGTTTTTCATTAAAATGCGTTGCATTTCGACAATAAAACTATCGATTAAATTCATTTAACTTGGAGTATTTTGAGAAATTCGAGTTTGATTATAAACCAATTATCTTTTTTTCTAAACCAGTACAAAATTTCTGGAGGAAAGTTTTTCATTTTTCAGTTTAAATAGTATATTGTGCAACTAGTACGTAAAGTAGCACTTTTTCGCGCGAGTGCTAGTGCGATCACTCGAGGCGAAAAAGGAGATACCCACGTGTTGTACACCTAATTATTTGCAATCCTTATCGAAGTTCGCTTCGAGGGGAGGTCTGGAGGGCAAAGTGTGTTTTTGTGTGCGGTGTGCGGAAAAGCCAAGATCATGTGTAAAGTGAAATTCGAGTACGTAAAGCGGCGCTTTACGCACGAGTTTCACTTTACGCACGACCTCTGACTTTTACGCACTCTGTGCGGAAAAGTCAGAGTCACCTTACGCATGAAGAACCGTACCGAAAAGTGAACTTTTTTGGCAGGTATAGCAAAATAGTATATTTCGTAATAAGTGAAAAAAAATGGTTTTTCGCGAGTGGGAGGTTTATATCACGAGCCGAAGGCGAGTGATATAATCCCACGAGTCAAAAACCAATTTTTTCACGTGTTACGAACAATATTTTTCATCTCATAAAATTTTCTTGTCAATTTTCGAGTCATAAATTTCCTGCCATAAGTAAACACGGAATTCTAAATAAATCTATTTTTTTAGCATAAGGCATCTAGAATATGTACAATGTTGCAGAGTCTCAATTTCAATCAAATACCTGTATAAGAAGTATTACCTCGATAACAGGAAGCACTGATCTCGGGTTTCTGAGTGGGCAGTGAACGGTCGTACAATTATTATTAATCATAATCGGATAGAAACGCTAGAGTGATTCTCCGCTCATATCCTCCCCGCATGATTTTCTGACCGCGATTCACAAAAGGGTATTACATAATGAGATATTTCAAGGTGACTATTCACCGACTGCTACGTTAAGTAGTATCCCCGAGCGATTTTCCGTTCTTTTTTGCCCGTTCAAATGATTTTCCCCAATAATAAGTTTTTAATAGCCTCTTGGAAATTACGAGCAACATTAAACCGTCCAGATTATTATCTGTGTCGGGATGAACAAGATGCGCGAGAATTGGTGGAATATGTCGGTGATGGATGTTCAGTGATGTGGTCTATGTTTACTGTGTGTGAAAAAAATTATGCAACGAGCGCGAAAATTCACAATGGCATTACGTAGGGACAAATCACATGTGGAGATGCAGTTGCCATTTGGGCTATCGTGAGGAGATTCGAGGCGGATATATTTCGGGCTGTAGATAAATCATTTCCGCTCGGAATTTCCGGTCACTATCGCTATCAATGGACATGAAAATCATCTTATAATTCTAATTCTAGGCTTCCGGTGTATCATGTATATAGCACAATTAAGTAGATGTAGTAGATAGTTTTGTGTAAATTAGGCCTTGATTTTTTTTGCGTGTTAGCTAATACAAATGAACATCAATGTGTAAAAAAAATTGATGAGCAAACAGAGAATTCCTGAGAATATTCTGGAGATTTTCAATTGAACTCTCTATGAGTTGCCGGTTGATTTCTTCATTTTTTTGTGAAGACAATTCTATTGGAAAACTAATATAATTAAATTTGTGTGTAAAATTTATTCTGTTTTAATATTTTATGTAAAAATACTGGGATGTTTTTCTTTTAAAATTTTCTTTTGTCCAATTGTTAAAGAAATACAATGAATTGAGTGATAAAAACCTGGAGAATTTCAGGACAAAAAATTGCGATGGAAAATGTCTTGATAGAAAAATTTCCATAGAAAGATTCTACTAATAATTCTAATGGTGCTTCGTAAGCATTAATTGTCTTATTAGAAGTATTCAGTGGTGAATAATTAATAAATAATCAATCGAATTCGATTTTTCCTCACAATTTATTCCATAAGTTTTTTTTTAATGAAAAATGTGACAACTCAATTTCCCACGTTGTCAGTTTTTTAAAATATAAAGTGAAAAAAATGGATCTCGTAAAAATTAGAAATGCAATGATTCATATTTTTCCTATAAACAAAATTTGTATTGACAATGGCTAAAAAAGTGATAACCCAAAATGCTGTGCGATGCTAAAATAACATCAGTATAAATCATTCAAATTTCGAATATTTCCTTTACAATTTGGGGGGGAATTTTGAACGCAAGTCCCGTACCTTCGATTAGATTAGAATAGAGTAGAATTGATTTCGTTTGACGTTACAAATGGTTTTTCTTTGTATGACATCCCCACAAGTCTTATCAAGAACACACAACTCTTTCATCGTATACTTTCTTTTATTCAATAAGCAACAATACTGATTAATAATACATCTTCGATTCTTTAAGTTCAACTAAATTATTGTTCACTCCTATTAAAGCCTTTTTGTTGTTCTTGCAATTCGGGAGTTGACTGCACTAGGTCTCCTCGTCCCATTACTCCTTGCTTTCATCCTCTATATCTTGAAGCTTTTTCTCCATATTTCCGAGCCTCCTGCACATCTGCTCCTTCGGGGCCTCCCCTATCTCAGCAATAAACCGCTCCCTCCAGTGCCCTTTACTTTAGTGCTTCCACCACCGCTCGTTCTCTTGTTTTAGTAATTTGCCAAATATACCCCCCACCCTTTCTCTACCAGTCTTCCTCCCTTCTTCATAATTCCTTTCTTATGCTTTAACTCCTCTACGTTCACTAGCCATCCTCCCCTTCCCCTTCTAACCAGGTGCTCTAGCCTTATCTCTACGCCCATCTGATTCCTTATGAATCTTTCCAGCTCCTCTTTCTTCCTTTGTCCACCAGTATCATTCCTTCCATCCTTATATCCTTCCTCCGCATTCCCCTTTCCCCTCGGTCTCACCCCCTTTTCACCTCAGAAACGTTCTCGGGTGTGCCTTTCTGGAATTCGTCCCCTCCTTGTTCCTCTCCTCCTCCTCTCGCCCTCGTTTCTTGTTGCAGAGGGGATCTACCCTCTTCCCTGGTCTTTCTTCAGCCCCTTTCCCTAGTCTCCATCATTGCCCTCTTCTTCGTATCTTTCCTCGAAGCTCTTCTATGTCTACATTCTCTCTCCTTACTGTCCAGTCTTCCTTCTGGCCTGCCATATCCCCTGCCTCTGACCCTCCCTGTTTTCCTCCTACTCCCTAGTATTTCTCACCTAACTCACCTATATACTCTCTCCTTCTCCCCACTCCTTAGCTCCATGTTTTGCTCCCTCTATGAGTCCACCGCCACTTTCCACCTTATCCTCTCTTTTCTTGCTCCTTCCGTCTGTTTCAGCCTTTTCTTTATTCCTCTCATCTGTCCCTTTACTCTGTATCTCTCTTTTTTATCCTTGAAGAAAGTGATCAGGTAAGCTTCGGAGGCTTCCTGAAGAGTATCAAGGGCTGTACGATAGAAGCGCAGGTTATTCCTAAAATCCTGGACAATTTCACGAACCAATCTTCGGAATGGTAACTTTTCGATGACGAATTCTTCAAATTTCTGCCACCTCCTGATCTCACGAAGAGGTATATCACCCGGCCTGTAACGATGAGGCTTTTTGATGTCCCCCGCGGAAGGTGCACTCTCACCAGCTACTTTGGTAACCAATTGCTTACGAGGAGCAACGGCTCTTCCATTAGTCGATTTAGGAGCTGTCTGCCTGGTGAGTGTCATTTTTCAAAACCGCAGGATTGAAATTCCTCGGTAAATGTCAGAAATCAGACTGAATTTTCTTGTACTACAAAATTCAATGGCAGTGGAAGCTCCTCTCGATTAGATTAGATAATATCGATCGTGCGTTACCGAAGTTATCGGAGATATTGTTTGATCGAAAGAAAATGTACTGATTCTGTTTATATTCGATATGAGTGGTCTGAATGTGGGGTTTAAATTCCAATTTCTAAATTATTCGCTGATTTTCTCTATAACTGAGTCTAGCTGCGTGCTAACATTCTACGTGTACTGGGGCGAATGCAACAGGAGAGAGGTAAAAAACACTAAACATTGGCGTTATACGACAAGTTGAGTATATTCGCAAAGTGCAGCTGGTGCGTTGTAAAATGGAAAAACCGAGAAATCGCGAGGTGGAAGATTGGAACAATCGTTTGCTGTGCGATAAGACCCACAGTGAGACCAAACTGCTATGTACATGTTACTAGTTCTATATATGCCGGAACAATGATAATAAATACATTCAATACATAAATGGCTGTAAAAATGTGGTTTATTGACGACCGTGTATTGAAGACAATGGAACCACATGAGTTCATCAATTTTATTGTCCACCAAAAAAACTACAGTTTGGGACTTGATCTCAAACTCAAATTTATAGACGTCTCAGGTTCAAACTTGAAATACTCAACTTTAAATATTTGAAGACTTTTGAGTAATAAATCGTGACTTTCCAGTTTCCACTGAAGAATTCGAAATTTCAAATCGAAACTTTTCGATCTTTTAGATTTTTTTGGGGGTATCTTTTTTTACTCGCGATGGAATTGTTGAAATTATTCCGATTTAATTTGGAAGTTATCCCCTAATTTGCAATTGAACCCAAAATTTCCACTCATGTTTTCCATGGTTTATACTCAAATTGGACTAAACCAGATGATTAATTCCGAAAATATTCAACTTTCTATGTGAACCTCTTTCATCGGTGCTCGTTTTAAATTCGTATTAATAATTCTCTCGCATCGTTTGCACAATGATATTTCAGACCAAACACAGATGTCTAATTCCGCGACGCTCGCCACCGAAATTATTTGAATTATCGCGTCTCGAACTCAAGTCGCACGTAATAGAAAGGGGGAAAGACTTTTCGACGAGAGAAGATTCACACGAACGCATGAATCATCGTTGTCGTCTTCCCAATGAAACATTCAGTTTCACACATAATGACAAAACTGTTAGGTAATACCCCAGCAATGGCAATTCGATTAGAAAGAGAATGCAAATGATCATTAGTCATTGACGATAGTCCCATAAACTCATTGATTAGAAAACCCGAAGCTAAGGTTAACCGATGAATAAAAAGAGGAAAACAATGTGATTGTCGCGGGAGAAAAAAAAATGAGCTGAAGGATATTCCAGACGGCCTTGGCGAAGTTGTGTACCAATCGTACCACAAATCAAATCCTATGTAACATGTTTTACCACAAAATTCAGGGAAATAAGATGCTTCATATACACACTTACACATGTGCAAATAAATTTCTTAGAAAGCTGACGGCAACAGGTGTATAATAAGGCGTGAATTTAGTGATTACAGAATAACCTATTGCTCACGGAGGAAAAAACACATTTCATTTCGTCCCCGACCTGATGCAGTCGACCGAGCACTGAGTGATTAATTTTCCGCGTGGAAAGTTTTCTTTCCACGTGGAAAAAAAATGAAAATCCTTGTATTACATACTTGTAGGTTCAATTATATCATGAAGTTCTGCAAATGTTTGTTAATCATAAGAACATTCGCCGCCAAATCCGCAAAAATTTCTTGAACTTTTTGGTTGAATTTTGAATACTAATCAATTTTCCATAAATATCAGAATGCCAATTCGATGTTGAAAAACTATTCTTAAAATTTCAATATTACTTCAAATTTGAGTGAAATTCAAATGTGTAAAAAAAAATGTAAAAAAAATGTATCGGCAATTTCAATCAAAAATTTGGAAGAATGATTTAAAGAATTGCAATTTCTATTGGGAATATTTCATTGGAAAAATCGGGAATGCTATAAAATCTTGCTCTATTTCCATTTTATTAGATTTCTCATGAATCAATGATGTGATGGACGCGTGAAAATATAACGTTTTTTTCATCATAGCCTTATTTTTGTGCCTTCTATCTCAAGTTTTATGAATGCCTATAAAAAAGTAGAAATAATCTCTAAAACTGCACAGTAATGAAACTTTGCAAGTCAATGGAACATAATGTAAGTGCAAAACGTTATATTTTCTCTCTCCAATTCGATCATTAATTTGTGAGAAGTCCCTAAAAAAACAGAAAGCTATTAGAAATAGCTAGGAATTCCATAAGTCAGTATAGATAGTTGTAGCACTTTGGTGGTGAATTCGTGAGTGAATTTCCCGGAAATAATTTATCCTCACCATCAATTAGTGAAACAACAGCGACTTTACCCTATACCTACCATTTTTTCCCCTTCCAGTAACACATATACGTCATAATGAAACAATCTCGTGAAAATTTCTTACCTCATCGATCGAACTAATGCTCCCATCGGCTTTTTCCTCACTCTCAACGCTCGCTGGATTTCTCTCGGGTGTCTTGATCTCCTCGATCCCCGTCATTGTTCCCTTGATGATGATGTTGTTGGCCTTGTAATAATCATCCGCCTCCTGATCAACAACTAGTAACTTAGTTTCATTGGGAAATGCCTTAATGCGATCCACCACTTGTTTATGTGTCTCATTTGCGATATTAATCTCATTGACTTCGATTATGCGATCGCCCTGACGAAGACCAGCCGCTTGACTCGGTGATCCATCATCAACTTTGCCGATGAATTGTCCGTTCTTGCCCCGTTCGGCGTGAAGATTGAATCCATATCCATCGAAGTCATCCCATTTGACGATATGGCAGAGACGAGCGCACGGCACTTTATCATTTTTGAACGACATATTGTAATTTATTTTACTCTTTACTGACTAATAAGAATAGATAGCGATCACAAAATCACTCACGATATCACTCTAACTGTGGAATCACGAAATCGAAAATTCTTTTTGAAAATATAATCCGGAATTCACGAACTATTACCGAAATATTCCGCGATGCTGGCCCCTCACACTCTTCGTCTACCTGTCACGATCTTCCACTTGGTTTTATCGTCTTTTCAAGATCTTTCCTCTTCCTCTTCTTGTTGTTCTTCTTCGTCAAGGACGGATCTCGCGGAGGCTAGCGCTGAGAAAAATTATGGATTTTTTTAATTACTATTGTACAGCACTTGCTACTGAGCACTTCAATGATACGGGGTTTTTAATAATGAACGGGTGATTATTTAGTGGATTATTGGGCTCGATGATCGCAAGAGTGGTGATTCGACGGAATAATCCATGCGAGGCGCTGTCGCCGACTTGCGACAAAGACGGAAGAACCGAAGGTGAGCGCTCAAGCCTCGGCAAGTTGTACAGATTTTTTGGATTGGGGGGGAGGAGAGACCGGTGTGTGCGACCACTGGTTGGACGACTGTGGCGCTCTACTGCGGCAGGAAGAGCAACACTTTTTGAATGCCGCACTTTACCGATATATCGATCGAATTTGGGGTAAATTTCGAGGGCTTGCTGCATCGAAAATTATGGGTTGCAGTGAGCGAAGTAATTGGTTCTGATGAGCAATCAGCTGGTTCACGCGAGAGAATTTAAAAACTAGAGACGATTCTTTGAGGTAGACTCAGGATGTTATACCTCTATTTCTTTTTATACTTTTTTGTAGGCTTTTGTAACAGACTTAATCAACTTGAGGAAAAGAAATTGAAGATCCGAAGCGAAAAGAAGAATAATTAATTAGTTCGAGATGACTCCCGTTTGTTGAGGATTTCACAATAACTAAAAACGTTGGCGTTCTGAACCTAACGGAATTTTGTCCCGCGGACATTTGCAATAGATGTAGTTCTTTAGAAACCGCAGGAAATTGATTTTATGACTTTTAGGTACTTGAAACCGGCCAGAAAGTAAATAGAAAATGGACTTGACAACCGCCAGAGCAAGGCGTTTCGGTTTGTTGCGTTTTTTTTCGGCTTCCGTTGCCCAGGGAGCCAAAAGAAGAATAATCAATCATTTACTTCGAGATAACACCAAAAAAAAACTATGAATCAGCTAATTCGAGAGTACCTCAAATTTTTCAACGAATTGTCGAAAACTAAAGAAGTTAATATTCTGAATCCAAAGGGGTTTGATTTCTGGCGAAATTTTCTGTTTCGTGAGCATCATAATTATATTAATAATTATAATTCTGACAAAACAGAAATAATAATGGTTGTGATCGGGAAATAATGTCTATTTGTTTACTAAAAAAATTAATTATTATGAGCTGAAAAAACACCTTAAAAATACTTTTAAAGACGGCAGGGCAAATTTTGAGACTGAATTTGTTAAAATTGGATAGAGAGAGTTAAAGTCTCAGTGAAAAACAAGTAAAACGGGCAAATATAATCTTTTTGAACCGGTTTAGTGAAAAAAAAAAATAAAAAATGAGAACCCCACAATCGTTAAAAAATCGTTTTCAATTTCCAGAAGGGTGAGGACCAGAGATTGGTTCACTTGGCGTGAAATACGTCATATACTAATTCATTTTCCCTCATATGCACTGCTGCAGTCACTCGGGAGGGGTAATGAATGACGAAATGAAACGAGCCGTTGAACGTACATGTGGGTACGTGAATAATGTGTCGTAATGCTGGGAAGGTAAAGATATATATCGTAAATAACCCTGGATGGCGTGATGTAACCAGCTTGGATATAACAATGGGGGATCAAAGTAAACATTTCATTTGTGTTGTGGAGCGAACGAGCGAAAGAGTCACGAGTCAATTGAGGTCACAATATTGGTCGATGATAAGAAATTGATTTCGATTTTATCGTTGGAATTTTGCAGATTTTATGCGAGTGGGGGCGTACCTGGGAGAATTTCCCTACAATCTCGGTGAATTTTTTGTTAATATATATGTAATCCATATATATATTACATATATGGGTATATAGAGTGTATAATACACGGAGCGAAAAATTCAATAAAAGTTACGTGTCAGTTCCGTAATCTGGGAGTCAAAACAATATTTATTAGGGAACAGTGACGTACTTTTTTATCGAACATTTCGTACTTTTTACGGAATATTGTTTTGACTCACAGACGACGGAACTGACACGGAATTTTTATTGAATTTTTCTCTCCGTGTATGTACATTATATTATATTTATATTATATTTATAGATATGCGTAATGGCAACTTTGAGGACTAAACAGATTTTCTTGAACATATGATGAATGGAAGAATGGTACATGTGATGACAGTCCTCATATGTACCAGTTTCAGTCATTTGGGCATAGGGTCAAGTGATCGGAATGCAACTTAGACCTCAACCTAACGATGTATTGTAGTGCCGAAATAATAGTTTGGAGATCCGATCAGCAAATCCGCGAAAGTGGAGTTTATAGTTTTTATAAAAAACTACGGTCAGAAGGCATACATACATATATATGCGTTTTGACGGTAAAGTGGTTGAAAAATCGGTTTAATCCAACGAAATATAAATTCATGTGAAAGCAATAAAAACGTTATTATACACGCCCTTTCATATCTAGTTAATTACAAAAGCGCGATATCGTTCAAATGAGTTTCTGTAATTTTGACTTTGCGATGACAAAATATCAAATTTTAAAGGAAAATTAAATGTAAAAAATTGGTCGGGGTTGTTGGTCGCTCGCTCCCATTGTTGAACTACTATCTTCCCGACTAATTTTCAACACAATTCGTAACGCGATTTTTTTCTTTTATTCGGCCCTTGACGAGCCTCGTAACGAACTTCCCGATCTCCCGTCCGAATGGGATACAGACAAAGTCAATGCCTATCGATCGCGATCAAAATCCCTTCGATCGGATGACACGCCTGCGCGGGAGCGTAAACGATAGCAATTGAAATTTCAGAATTTTTTGCAATCCTCATCTTTTAAAAAACTCCAACTGGGGTGGGGGGATTTCGCTCCCAAACTAATCCGATGTTGTCCTTGATGAGATTCATCGATCGTCACCAAATTTTTCTCGATTTATCGATGAAATTTTTTCCGTTCGTCCGGGAACATGATCAAAAAAAAGTGATCACACACACACGTACAACTTGATAAAAAACATCGGGGGGGGGGGGGGGGGGGTCTTGGTCATGAAACGTCGACATTTCACGAAATTAGCGATTTTCATTTTTGAGGTGAAACCAATAACTTCCTATCGGGAAGTTAAAAATGTAGCCAAGCTACTTTAACATTTGTTGTGATTTGTTCTATTATCCCGGGCTCCGTTTGCTAACTGAATTCCTATCGTTACACGTGTAGCCGGTATACGACTGTCCTCTACAACGGGACAATTTTCGTGGCTATTTGTCATAATACGAACACTCTCGATCGGATGATTAATACCGTCGTCGCCGGAGCACAAATATTTACGTTCCAGCTCCGCCGTTCCATAAACCGCCTTTGTTGTCTATAAATGCAGGTCGATTTATACGCCGAAACCAAATGTTATAATTTCAAATCTCATCAATCCGGTATCGATCCCCATAAGTTAAAAAATATAACTCGATGGGTCAAAATTTAAGGTGACGTGAAAATTGGCAATCTCAAGAACGATTTTTTAACGAATTTTTAGTTTTATCACATAAGACGTTGACGGACTTTCGAGTGAAATCCGCAATAGAGAAATAAGATACAACAAATCACTGCAATCGTTATAATTTGGCATACCCCTCGGCTAAGCCATCCCCAGTGCCCCATTCCGAAAACTATCTGGTGCTTCTCCGCAAATTATACCTAGGAATTCACGACCTTGCGTTCCAAAGTTAATTACTAAATCGTCTCGCCCCACTCAACCGGTTTAAGTTGCGTGTCAAGTGCTTATCTTGCGATTAAAATCAATTGTCCACAGTTTTATTGCTCATTCCGATATCCTCTCCTTGTCAAATTATCGTCATGACGTCATACGTCGAAAATAGTTTGAAAATGTTCCAACATTTTTCACAATCTCGAAATCTTAATTCTCCGGTCGATCATTGATAAACCCCTATTTCAGTCAGTTTTCGGTCCGATTCAAGTCGAAAAACTCGAAGTGCACCAAATAAAAGTCTGATGTGAGTAAAAAATGGGATTACTTAAAGAAATGTGTAAAACGACTCAACTTGAAAATTCATATTCATTTAAACCTTTCTTTTCAATTTAATTCGAGTAAAATTGAAGACTCGATTCAAGTCAATTGATTCAAGATTTTACCTTGATTTAATTTGATTTTTTTACCGGATTCAAATCGATTGAAGTAATCCGAAGAATTTAATTGAATCGAATTGAACTCAAGTCGATTCATTGCAGTCGCATGACTTCAACTTGATTTATATTAAACTGATCAATCAACTTGAATCAAGTCGATAAAACGTCGTGAATCGAATGGAACTGGATTTGATTCGAGTCGACTGATGTAAATCTGTTTCGCATCCCTCCGAGTTTAACTCAATTCATACCCAAAAAGCAAATCTTAATTCAAGTCAATTAATATTTCATTCAAGATTTCCTATCCAGAAAATATTTTCAAAGATGGCAGGGGAAATTTTGAGAATGGACTACTTAAAATCGGGTAGGTCAAGCTCAAATCATATGAAAAAACAGTAAAACGGGAAAATATCCTCTTTTTGAACCGGTTTGATGAAAAAATCTTAAAAAATTGAGAGAAGTGAGAATTGAGTTTTACACGTTCCCTAATCGTAAAAAAATCGTCATCAATTTCCAAAAGGGCGATCAAGAATGCCTCCTACTCGATTGAATTCCCACTTCCATGATCAAATCAATCCGAATCAAGTGGAGGTCCGAATTGAATTAAAAACGCTGTATACGACTCAAATTAAATCGATCTGTGGATTTAATTCGGCATATTTTTGTGAGCGAGGGATGAGTGGGGGCACTGGGTCAGGTGTCACAATTTCAGAGTTACGTCCCTGAAGCACCCACTGGAAGTGGCTGCGCGTACTGCTCTGCGCGCCGGTATTTTCAACCTGATCATGAATGTAGGAATGGACAGAAACCGCGCAAGGTACCGAAGAAAGACGATACATGGCATGTGGAATAGTTGTCCGCGATCCACGGAGCTTCACGGTTCCACCAGGTGTCGCATCGTTACACTACCTGTCATTACTCCGATGACTCCCAAATAAACACCAAAAATAAACAAATAAGAATAGGTCGAGGCACAATACGTCATTGAAAATTCTCCTACTGGAATATTCAGAAACTCGAGGTAAAAAGTTGTGATGCGTCAGACAACGAGTGATAAGTACCTGTACAGCAGGCGTGGGATCTAGTGTAAATCGTCGATAGCAAAGTGTTCGACGAGAGCAGAGAAAAAAAATTCCTGGAGATTTTTTTTTTCTCTAATGCTACCGATGAAATAGTCTTTGTCAAAAAGAAGAAAAAATGTGGAGTCCAACGCATGTACAAGTAACAGGTAGGCTGGCGTTATTTAATCATTTGGTCAAATGGTCCCTCACCTTTGTAATGAGAAAAAAGACATTAGTTTGACGAATGTAATGGACTGTGATGATGTCAGCGGCCTTGAACTCTCCCGCAATTGAATTTCGAGGGGCGGGATCTGCTGATTTGATTATTGAAACATCATCAAACCAGGGGAAAGGGCAGTAAGAGGTATTAATAAAGTGGGTAGGTAGGTCAGATGAGTCAATGTACCGTAAGCTAACATGCACAGCCAACATGTGGATATAATTGTCTATTTTTTCACTGCCCACGGGCCGGATCAAATTCAATCATTGTCGATTTTCATTTGGTGACAATTACTTCAGTAGGAATTACTGTGGTCCTCTGGATTTAGAAAATCACCTCGACGTGCCAACTCCTCACGAGTCACTTTGTCTCTTTGTATATTGCCTCAGAAGCCAACAACTAACCCGTTACGTACGACGACACCGAGTTGTACAGTCATCGTGGAGAGTTCTTCATGTTTTGTTGGAGGAATTGAGGAAGAGGGTTTCACGGGAACTCTTTTCAGCGGGACAAAGACAATGCTAGGAAGATTAGGGTCTTCGAGAGGTTTTAATTTATGTCGTGATGACTGACATTTCAAATGTTCTAAAGTCAGATGTTTCGGGAGACTAAAAACAAGGAATTTTCATAGTCTTGAAATACAAGTTAACAATTTTCAGGCCATTCTTTCATTTCTTTCAAGCGTTTCGAAAATTATTCACTCACTAGTCATTTATTGCGGCAGAGCTACAATAAAGTGTTAAGTTCCCATTAAGGTATGAGATCATAGGACGTGTTTTTATTAATTTATTTTTATTTCAATTTGTTGATAAGTGAAATTCACTGATACTAGTTCTAGTGGACACTATTCATTGCATTCTAATTTTTCATAATTGCGTTGTAATTTTTCTAACGCTTTTCAAATTCTGTGATTCTTATGGTATTCAAGGTTATCAGTGAAAAAATAATTAGCTGTTTTCATGACAGATGGTCGACCATTGGAGAAAATTAAACTGAAGTACTTATTTGAAAAAGTGATGAGTCTTCATTTCTTAATCTAGGACATTGAATATATAAAAATGAATCTTATTGGCTAACTCTGTAATCATTGAACTCACTTTGTCTGGAAATCCGAGTTCCATAATATGTCCGGAAAATAATAAATTGCTTCAATTTGTTCGACTCGCTGGACTCAGATGGCAAATTGTTTCCTGAATACTTAATCATTCCGCAGATTTGAGTATTTGTTTTCTTACTTATTAATCAGGATTTATAGAATCATGTTAACTTACCCATCAATACCTCCAACGACTAAGAAACATTGGATCTCATCCACAGGAAATCATTCATCCCAAAGTCCCCGTTCTCCGTCTTATGGTAATTTTTTTTTTCATATTGCAATTGATATTCTGTTTTTTTCTTGAGGGAAAGGCCGGCTGTACGTGACTTCGACGTTGATGCACACGTTGAGTGCGTCTCTGGTATGTCGCTCGCACCCACCAAGATTTTTCCATTCCCCGCTTCTCTCCTTCCTCGGCGCATTTTTCTCTCCCTTTCCTACACTCGTTTTCATCCTTCCCTCCATTATTCTTCGACACGCGTACGCAGAGGGTGATTCAATGATAATTTTGTGGAGAATAAATACAATATGTAAATTGAAATAAGTTGTGAGAATATTCTCCACAGGAACGGGCTATTTATCCTCAACTAGCTTCACCTCGGAGAAGATACATGGCATCCGTGATTTTTTTTTTCTTGTGGTGTGAGGACCGTTGAGGTACATATATTACAAGAAGAAAACGTGCTCTCGTTCGCGCCACAAAGGGGAAATCGACGATCCGGTTTCCCTGGCTGCTCAATCTCCCTATTTTCACTTGTACGAGAAATTTATTAAATTCACTAGAGCAGGTGGTGCCTGAAATTCAGACACTTTTCAAACGTTTGTTCACTCAAATTTATTTTTCAAAAGTAATTTTTAATGCAGTCCAGAATTAAGAATTTAATTTATTGAGAATTCCTACATCTCGGTCTGATTACTTATTACCTTTCACTGCGATATTATTATTACGTTGTATTTGATTTATTATTGAAATCTTTGTGCATCGAAAATTAATCTGCAGTACAAGATATTAAGGAAAGAAAGTCCTAAAAAAATTGTATAATGTAAAGTATATGAATTTATGGAAATTATATCATTTATAGACTTAAAACTACTGAAAAATTTTAGCCTGAAATTTCAAAGAATTTCACAAAAAATTAATCAAAACCGTAAGTTTTAACTTTATTATTACGTAAAAAGTAATAGAAATTAATAAAAATGCATGGGTTGCAATAAATTCACATATAGTGAGGAATTCTCAGAATTGCCAGTGAAATATGAAATTTCACAATTTTTCCTCTGGCCAACTGTCCATGAAGAGTAATTTTTTTCTAACAGTGTAGATACTAGTAGTAAGTAAATGGAAAACTTATACTTGATTGAGGATTATTTTCTCGAATATGAGCTCGCTCATCCTTCGAACTTTACCCAGAAATTTAACTACTTTATAATTCACTAGTGCCCATTAAAGTTCAGATGATAACCACCTAATTTTCATTTATAAAATATACAATACGCATCAGATGGGTGGGATCAAATAGCAACAGGATGTCGTGATTGGCATCCGTCGTGCATCGTCGTGACTCGTAATAATTAGATGATTAATTGTTAGCATTCAGTGCAGTCAGTGGCTTCATGGATTATTGCATTGCTTGATAACTGGAATTAATGCGTTCTTTTCTCTTTTTTTCTAGTTCAGAGAGCGAAAGGATTGTTGACCAAGGGAAAGCATCGTAAGTAAATTTATTATAAAAAATATATTTAATAAATTGAAGCAAAACGGATTCTCTGGTGTGCCCTGCTCTGCCACTGCGAGAAAAAATAAATGAAGGGAAGATGAAATGAAAACGAAAGCCAAAAATATTCAGTAGTTTTCTTCACTTGGAAAAATGCATTAATCAAAAAGAGGAATTCATTCTTGTGTTTAAATGACATTTTTGCACTTGGCTTGTTTCTCCTGATGAAAATTATAATGAGATTATGGCCTGTAGTAACAATAGGCAGAGATGAGCCGCAGGCACCTAATGAGGAGGTGAAATAGAATTGAAGGCTACTCTGGAAACTTTCGTACGCCGCGTGGGCTTGAATTTCCAACTGTGTATAATATACATTGGGTAACATAATTCCCTCCTGTTATAGGAGTCAAGTTTCAAACCTGGAGAATTATGACCATGGCGATAATAATAATGGAGATTAATTCCGAATTTGCAACAGTCATCGCAATTACACGTCTCGTGAAGCTTGCGACTCAGGAAATATTCGCTGACTCGGTCGGTGTAATGGCAAATACAAACATGACACAATTAATTTTGGTACCTGACCCGTCCATTAGACGTGGAATTCGTTATTCGTGGAATTCTGTTGTGGAATGATGAAATACACTGGAGGGAAAAATCTTTTTTTTTTCTTTTCGGACATGGACAAATTTTCGCAGATATATTTCTAAATTTTAGTCATACTATCACTCAATTCTTTGTCATGTTAGTCAATAGAAATCTGTGACATCCTGCGCAAAATATTTTTTTTATGAAGAGGTGTAGAAGCATCGAAGCGTCGATGGATTTATGATTCGGATTTAATGTAATAAAAATTTCCATTGGAGACTTTCAAAAATCGGATATGGACACCCGAAAGCTTCAATCTGAAATGTCAATTAAAATCTGTCAAAAGTCTTGGATTCAAAATTTTTCGAGTTGAAATTTGAGAATTGAAAATCTTTAGAGCCTCAAAAGAAGGATTTTTGTTGGATGTCATTTGGAATCTCTTTCTGAACGTCTCACGTAGCAATTATTTATGCGTCTAATAAAGCACATTTTCTTCCCCGATTAGTCCAAAATCAGTTTAGTATGGCAATAGATAGATTCCACATTTATTACCTTTAATTTTACAGAGACAAACGACTGTTTCGTGACGATAGCACTTGGTAAAGAGAAGTATCAGACGTCTGTGAAGGAAAAAGCGCCGGAGAATGTCGAGTGGCACGAAGAATGCGAGCTTCAAATTCCATCCCAAGGGAATAAAGCGGAAATTGTACTGACGGCGTTGCACAGAAATTTTCTCGGCGTTGATGAATTTTTGGGGATGATTAGCGTGCCACTGGCCAGCTTTGATGTCTATGAGAGGCCGCGAAATAGATGGTATGTAATCTTTACGTAACTTATGCAATTTAACTTAAGATTATTCAAATTAATCGAAACTGGGCTCAGGGGAATGAGGAATATAATAACGCAATTCGGGTTAAATTGTCATTTACGCGATATTTCGCGGATATATGACAGCTTCCTCAGACTCTTTATACTCTTTATGCAATCCTTTGTGGAAGTCGTTACCTCATTGGATCTCATTTGGAGAGATAATATCACTTTTTCATTCACTGACTTCCTTAGCCCGAAGAATGCAGAGTGTCTGGAGCTTACCTTGAATTGAGTCATACAATTTTGCTTTTACTTAAAAAATTACTCTCGCGATGACGTCTATTTTTGTGCCAACCCTGTTTCCATTTTTTTTTTCTGTAGAAAAAGGACAGGAGAATTATGACTACTAATTCGATTATTCCCTGAAAATTGATCAAAAACAGGAACCTTAGGATGAATATGCTTAAATCTTGATTGATTGTAAAATTGTGTGTAAATTGATAAGGCATATTTATGATATATTGGAAATTAAAACTGATTGTAGAATTCATCTCCTTATACTGCTTTTGGGTATATTTCTGAAAATTGATGATTTTTCTCCGTCACCAATTGCTAGTCAGTATGTCGTAATTCGTGATTGTTTCCCCATTGGACCATTGCCAGAGATAAAATCACTCTTTCACTCAGTGATATCTTCAAATCGAATAACACAGATTGTCTAAAATTGGCCATCAATTGACTAATATCCGTTGGTTTTTCTTCACTCCAGAATTTATTGGCCGGATATCATGCGAATTTTTCCTCTTCAATGTTAAAAATTTCCCTGTCAAAAATTGTTTAAAAAATTAAGGAGAGCTGAATGTGTCAGTTGGATTCTTCTCTAAAGGTTAATAGGAAGTAGAAAAATTCAGTGTAATTGGTGGTGCATTTACTGCTTCATTGAAAATTCGAAGGAATTGGAAAATTGAACTCGTTAGACTGCTCAAAATTTCGTAATTTTACTGAAAGTTCGTAGTTTATTTGTCTCTAAATCGCATTCAGTGTTACTGTCGCTAGAATACTAGTCGACAGGCCATGAAATTAAATTTTTTTCAACCGTGTCCTCCAAGATTTCCCAAGTGATTGCCTCCTTAGAATCCTCTTCCCACTACAATCAGCGGCAGGTGTGGGGGCTCATATAACGACTCACTCGTGCCTCAATAAAACGATAGCTGATCCCGACGCACCCAGAAACGTTTACAGCCCATTGATATTGTCAACAGGTACACCCTCGAGTGTAAACCAGGAAAGGAGAATACGAAGAATCGAGGTGCACTGGAGGTTAAAATTGGATTTATCGTGAAAGCCGGTAGTTTAACAGATTTAACGAGAAAAGAGCGACACAAAAGTTCATTGGGACAACTGTCAACAGCTGCGCAATCAATTGGGGGTAGTTTACTGAGTATTGGTAGTTTGGAGAAGCGCAAGGGTTTGAAAAAATTAGCGAAATCCATAGGTAATCGTGTCAAGGGAAAGAGTAAAAGTAAATTGGATAAAGATGAGTTTGATGAGGTTGAGGAGCACCAGATTAGGCCCTCGAGACAGGAGCCCGGCGAGGCGGATCCTGGGGTCATTAGTGAGGACGATGATGAGTTTACTGTAAGATCCAATAACGTTTAGGGGGCTTTCCCCGCTTTTTCCAAGTACCAGAAGTATTTGACGAAATACTGGAGATTATTTCTTACTTCTCCTTCATACCAACAAAGTGTAAACAGGGAACATCATAAAATTGGCATTTTTTAATAACATTTCTATATTAATTAGCAGAAGAAATTTTAAAAATCCGTAAGACTGATTTTGCAGATATAGCCCTACCGAATACAAACAAAAAATCGTCGAAAAATATTGAAAATCGTAGGTTTAGTTAAGGTTTAACACAAAGAAGACATTGTTTTAAAAATTTCCAACGAAAAACTTCTGATGGTTGCAAAAAGTCGGGGAGGCCACTCCTTAATCACTCGTTCAATATGATAAAACGATTATAGACGCACCGAGTTTTATTGCTTCCAGTTTGATGACTTGTCGCACAAGAGTTCTGCGTCTTCTCTGAATGCGCCAGTCTCGACCGCTCTCACACCGACCTTCTCAACGAATTCTAATCATTCGCAAAATTCATTTTCTCGAGTGACAACTGAAGCGAGCACACCACCACCAGCGCCAACGAACGTTGCACCCAATAAGCCTCCGAGGATCACTTCCCCGGTGAATTCTTCTTCTCCGAGAATTGATGAGCGTGATCAGGACGAGTGGGGGCGAAAGCTTTACGGGATACAAGGGAATAATGTCATCAAAAGGTGAATATTTGAAGTTTGGAATGTTTCAAATGAGATTGAAAACTCGTATTTTGCAAATCTCTTAATGCAAGATACTGACCAAATAAGTAGAAACCTCAATTTCGTGACGGCTAAAATTTAGGATGCCTGAAGAGGACGATTTTCTACTATTGTTATTTTTTTTCTTTCGTATATTCTTTCGCATGTTTATGGTTTGTGTCCATCCGGTCCCCACCCTCTGTACCGCATTCACCGATGGTGGAGGGAAAACCTCAGTTTAGGGAGAAATCTGCCTATGTACAGTGGCCCCTTTGACAAGGTCGCTCAGCAGTGAAACTCCGTGATGAGAGGGCGATAAATGTTCACCGCCATCGCCGAGGTTTAAACCCGGATCCTTGGCACACGAATCTAGCACTCTAATCACGCGACTACTACCGTCCGTTTTCAGTATCTTGAATTTCTCGCTGACGAATTGATGGAATGAATCATTTTTGCTCACCAAATGACGCTATCGTCGTTATCGATAAGTCGTATCCATTGCCATTATTTACAATTGAATAGGTTTATTCATTAAAAAAAAATTCAATTCTTTTATAAATTCAATGGTATCACCATATCCTTTCATTCGTGTTTGAAAATGGAAGCGATAGAATAAATTTCTGGTAAAGCAAGAGCAATGTCTCAAGTTTTCGTGGAAAAAGAAGAAAAGTGTGTTAATTTTAGACACCAGATTTTCTGCTATAGATGTGTATAAAAATATTTTGATTGTGTGAGACAAACAATTACGCCATTCAATGAATGAATTCTCACTCAACTCACCGTATAAACTAATGTCTTCACAACGTCTCAATTTTCCGAGCAAACAGGAAATGTTTGTTTAATGCTTGTCTTTTGGTATTAAACAATATCCACTTCCAATAAACCACTTCCGTTCATAACACTTTCGTTCCCTTGAATAAATCTCACTGAAATAAGTATTTCATAAATTACAGATGGGATAACAAGCAGAATCCAAAGATCGTAATAGAGGAACTGAGTGAGAAATCTCCATCAGCATCCCCATCCCCAACCTCAAGATATCGTGATACCCCAGAGCCGCCGAGTCCTGCACCACGAGAAATAATCACTTCAAAGCGGCCAAAGGATGATAAACTCAAAGAGAGAAATTCTAGGGATGAAAAACATTTTCTAAGAGATAAAAGTCCAAATCGCAGAGACGATAAATACATGAGAAGTCCCAAAGAGGATAAACCGTCAAAGAAAGATAAGAAGAAGGATAAGGAGAATAAAGGAAAAGATTTCACTGATGAACAATTGTCTTCCGAGAGGATAATTATTGGTGGCGAAGACGGTATGAAAAATAATATGGGGAGCAAGAGCCGGCTTCCACTCGAGGTACTTCAGCAGTTCGAGGGGAAGACCAGAGAGGTACCCGATTAATTTCAATTCACTCATGTTTCACATATTCATTAATCCTTTTGTTATCAATGTGGTGGTTATTGTGTGCAGGATCTCATTGAACTGACCCTGAAACTTCAGAGTGAGGTGATCGATAAGAGGAAACGCCTGGCAGATCTCGAGGATTATATCGATGCACTTCTGTTACGTGTGATCGAATGCTCTCCACGACTCCTGCAGAATCCATATCAGGCGAATAGACGTCTGTCCTCACCCTCCAAGCAATAGATCGTCGATCTTCCACGCTAACATTTCTACGAATTCAACAATAACTTTTTCCTTATTTATGATCCTAAACTGGATGATTGAAGGTCCAATTCCCTAACGATCTCCAACGATTCGAAAGACCTGTTACTATTTTGATATAAAATTATATTGATCGCTTTCAATGACTGATAATTAATAATTTAGAGTGAAAAATTCTCTTGCGTCTTCCCGGAATTAATATTGAGATGAAAGGCATTTTGCGGAGGTTTGGAATTTCATTTATTCTTGTGAAGAATTTGAGTTCCGATGGAGCATATTTAGTGGGTATGTGCAAGAGGAATTGACGGAGTATTGAAACAAGTGCCTTATGCATACGATGATCCTTGTTACATGTTATTGAATTATTAATGATTTTTCGTAAAATATATAATACTACGTAAACCAATTTTGAGTTGTTACATTATACAGTGCCCTCTCTCGTATGCGAAATGCAATTATTTACTGAATAATTTATGATAATTAATTTGTGACTCTTAATTATAATTTTGGGATGTTTCAACATTTCGCAATCAAAACGTTTTGCTTTTATGTAAATATAAAATTATTTTGAT
>JAPYZM010003260.1:0-11625 GCA_030522845.1 Psyttalia concolor
TGCCCCCAAAAAGATCCCCACTGAGGAAATCATCAGTCGGACTGAAACGGCGATTTACCATCTTCCTCAGGAGACAGGGAATGAAATCCGGAGACAGTTTTCAATTATCCTCCACAAGGCAACTCCGCCTAGTGACAATATCACTAGAGAGGAACGCCTTGTATTGCGGAGTCTAAAGGAGAATACTAATTTGATCATTCGTCCAGCAGACCAAGGCAATGCCATGGTGGTTATGGATAAAGACGACCATTCCGGAAACCTCCATGGGATGTTAGATGACTCCAGAGCTTACGCTAAACTTAGGAATGATCCAACTCACACAATTGAGCGAAAAACAGCTGATCTCCTGAAGAAAGCCGATTTCTCAGCTGACTTAAAGAAACTCCTTACTCCCAAAGAATCCCTTCCTCCCGGCTTTATGGACTCCCGAAGATCCATAAAAATTCTGTTCCTCTCCGGCCAATAGTTAGCAACATCGGAGCGCCAACGTAACAACTGGCCAAGTTTCCCACGAAACCACTCTAAAAGTTGACTGTTCTGATGGTTCATACATACAGAACTGACTGGCTTTCATCAAAAAATTAAGAAGTCTCAGGACTTCCCCTGATGACATACTGGTGAGTTTTGATGTGGAATCACTCTTCACTAATGTCCCAATCCCAGAAACCCTAGAAATAATTTAAAAATCCAAAAATATCTCCCCCCATTACCTTCCCCTAATTGAGCACTGCTTGACGTCTACATACTTCCAATTTGATAGAGAGTTCTATGAGCAAAAATCAGGAGCAGCGATGGGTTCTTCCATCTCTCCGATTATTGCAAATATATTCATGGAACACTTTGAGAATGAGGTATTAAAGTCAGTACCTCAAAAACCTAGTGCGTGATTTAGGTATGTCGATGACACCTTTGTTATCTGGCCCCATGGAAAGACTAGTTTGGACCAATTTCTGGAGCTCTTCAATGTTCAACACACGAGCATTAAGTTCACAATGGAAATTGAACAAAAAAGCAGTCTTCCATTCCTAGATGTCTTGGGTCAACGCAATGCGGATGGTAATTTGGGTCACCGCGTATACCGTAAGCCAACCCACACTGACAGGTATCTCCATGCTTCCTTCCCATCACCACCCCTCCCAGAAAAACTCTGTCATAAGCTCCCTTACACACAGAGCCCTCGCAAGCTCCCAGCCCTCCACCGTTGACAGCGAAGTTGAACATCTAGGGGCAGCTCTGACCAAGAATGGATATAATATCCACCAAATTCGACAGGTCAAGAGAAAACTGCAGAACAAACTCTCATCTCCCCAAGAGGAGATTGATCCTGAGGAAAGACCGAAAGTGGCCCTCCTCCCTTACCTGAGAGGTACAACAGAACGCATCAGTAAAATTCTCGGTAAACATAACATCCGAACGGTCTTCCAGCCAACAAAGAAAATTGGACAGATGTTACCCAGTGCGAGGGATTCAAGACCACTCCTAAGCATCACAGGAGTGTACAAGATTCCTTGCTCATGCGGAAAACTGTACATTGGAAAAACCGGGAGGAAGATCCGTACACGGATCAAGGAACAGCAGCGGTGCTGCAAATACGGTCACCTAGAACAGTCTGCCCTGGCTGAACAGTGGATGGATACTGGTCATTCTATCCACTACAACCAGGCCAAAATATTGGTCAAATCTCAAGGATATTTCGAAAGGAAGTATCGAGAGGGTTTCGAGATCTTTAAAAACCCTAACAACCTCAACGGGGACAGAGGATATCAGGTAAACCCTATTTGGAGAACCGTCCTCCCACTTTTTTAATTGACCAGCTGATCAATTAAAAGCTTTGATTGGCTGCTACCCCCTCCCCCCCCCTTTTCTGCTGCTCACCGGGGGAGGGGGAAGGGTATATAAGGAGTACCCCCGTACACTGAAGCTCAGAATCGGAGTTTGTAGCCCTGAAGATGCAAACCGCTATGTTTGCGAAACGTCGGCGCAATGCTGAAACCAAAGGCGGCATCCATATGGAAGCCAAAAATGCCATTAATCATGGCCGCGAAAGCTTCCAATTTAAAATTTCGATATCTTGTTCACGAAGTTTTTCTGGATGAATGGGTATTTTTTTTTTATACAGGAGCATTTTATTTACAGATTCACACGTACATACAAGCTGCATTGATTCGACAAAGATTTATATTGATTAGGAAAAGAAGCCTCGTTGGAAATGTGCATAGGTTTCATTCTAAAATCAACAACTCGAAAATCTTCAACCCAATATCGGAATGAATTGACTTTCATAAGAGGCAACAAAGAGTCAATAAACATCTAGATAGGCCCCAACACGGAAAATTGACATTATTTTTTTTTTAAATTGTGTGAAAAAGATAGCCTTCCGAATTTCCATGTTTAGATCTAAGTCGCAAAATGATGATTAATATATATACTCATCAGTCATTTTTTTGGATGGGAATTGAACGCTGGGTATGCGGACGATTACTTTACGATGTACACCTCAAGTATTCACAACCTTGAAATACATCCGTTGATATCCCAGAGTACTTGAGATTCCCGGGTCAGGTTGATACCTTTACGGTGAACATGAACTTATACGCTATTTTTATGGTGTGCGCGGACTTATTGAATGTTCTTCAGTTTTTGCGTGACAGTAGCGTCATCTAAAGGACGATCTTCCCAAATATGGCGTAAGGGATGAACACTACTACGGGTTTTTAGTGGGGTTTTGTTCAGACGTAATGTCTGTCTGATCAACAGATTTGATACTTTCCTTGAACCTGTTGAAAAACATCCGCCCCCGACATTTATATGCACCGCAACAATCTATTGTTAGTGTTACAAGTTAATTTTAAGATTTTTAAACAACCCTAAATGGGGAGAAGTGATGACTTGTAATATTTAATTGTATCGTGAGAGAATTTTTTACATTTGATTTGTACGGAGAATTTGGCCCCTAGAGGTGATGAAATACACTGAATGCACAACTCCATAGAATTTCAGCGAAATCGCCAAAAGGGGGGGGGGGTTCTGCTGGTTTATCCTTTTCATCCTAAAAGTGGTATATTAGTAATTAGCCTTTTCCATTGTTTCAATTATTCTAGATGCATTTCATCCCAAAATACCATTAAGAATTGTTTTGAGATAAACAATCACCAGAAACAAAACGGTTCTCACGTCCATAAATAGGGGTTATGGGGTGTACATAAGGTGTAACCTTTTGGAACAAACAATAAAATTCTGTCAAATTCTCTTCAGAATTATTTTTTCTAATAATAGTTTCTCGTTTCATCAAGGCGGCTTCTATATTGGGTATCAAGATCCGGGACAACGTATCGGGCTAAGTTAATGTTTTACCTCTGTTACGCCGTAGGCCGATGGCATTGCGTATAATATACACGACACAACTACTCCCCGAATGAGATTTATTTTTATTCTCATAACACGAGAATTTTTGGCGGAATTCGTCCTTAGTTACAATTGGGTTGGATGAGTTGCCTACGTCAAAGCGTCAAGGGCCAGCAGAGTCACTTGGGGGTCCATCGAGCGTCAGGAGGATCACTTGGGGGTCGGTCAAGCGCAACAGGAGTCATTTGGAGGTCAGGCAAGCGTCACAAGAGTCACTTGGAGTTCCGTCAAACCCCACGAGGGTCAACTGGGGGTCCGTGAAGCGTCAGGAGGGTGACTTGGGGGTCCGTCAAGCGTCAGGAGGGTCACTTGGGACTCCGTCAAGCGTCACGAGGGTCACTTGGAGGTCGGTCAAGCACCTCAAAATTCACTTGGAGGTTGGTCAAGCGCCACAAGAGTGACTTGCGGGTCCGTCAAGCATCAGGAGGGTCACTTGAGATTCCGTCAACCGCCACGCGGGTCACTTGGAGGTCGGTCGAGCGCCAGAAGAGTCACTCCGGGTTCCGTCAAGCCTCACGAGGGTCACTGGGAGGTCAGCCAAGCGCCACAAGTGTCACTTGGACGTCCGTCGAGCGTCAGGAGGGTCACTTGGGGTTCCGTCAAGCGCCACAAGAGTCACTTGGAGATCCGTGAAGCGTCAGGAGGGTCACTTGGGGGTCGGTCAAGGATCACGACGGTCACTTGCAGGTCGGTCAAGCGCAACAAGAGTCGCTTGGAGGTTGGTCATGCGTCACGAGGGTCACTTGGAGGTCCGTCAAGCGCCACAAGAATCACTTTGGGGTCTGTCAAGCGTCAGGAGGGTCACTTGGCTGTCCGTCAAGCGTCACGAGGGTCACTTGGAGGTCGGTTAAGCGCAACAAGAGTCACTTGGAGGTCGCTCATGCCTCAGCAGGGTCACTTGAAGGTCGGTCAAGCGCCACAAGAATCACTTCGGGGTCCGTCAAGCGTCAGGACGATCCCTTGGACGTCCACCAAGCGCCGCAAGTGTTACTTGGGTGTCCGTCACGCGTCTGGAGGGTCAGTTGGAGGTCCGCCGGAGGTCCGCCGGAGTTCAAGCGCCAACCTCCTTGTGACCCTCTTGACGCTTGAGGTACTCTCTCCCAAGCACCTCTGGTGAGACTTGACCGACCTCCTACTGACTCGTGTTACGTTTGACCGACCTCTTGGGGACCCTTGTGACGCTTGACCAACCTCCTAGTCATCCTCGTGGCGTTTGATTCCACCACAGTACCTCTGATGACGCTTACCCATGCTCCCAGTCACTCTTGTGATGCTTGTCCGACCTCCTAGTAACCCTCGCGAGACTTGACCGACGTCTTAGTGACTGTCGTGGCGCTGGACTTTCTCCCACGTACCTCTGGTGACACTTGACGGACCTCGTAGTGACCTTTGTGACGCTTGACCGACCTCCGAGCCACCCTCGTGGCGCTTGACTGCCCCCAAGTACTTCTGATGACGCTTACCCAACCTCCTAGTGATCTCCTCCGTGTACCTCTGGTGACACTAGACCGACCTCCTAGTGAGCTTCGTGACGCTTGACTAAGCTCCTAAGAACCTCGTGATGTTCGACCGACCTATTGGTGACTGTCGTGGCGCTGGACTCTCTCCCACGTACCTCTGGTGACACTTGATCGACCTCCTAGTGACTCTTGTTGCGTTTGACCGACCTCTTAGTGACGCTTATGACGCTTGACCAACCTCCTAAGAACCTCATGACGCTTGACCGACCTCTTAGTGACTGTCGTGGCGCTGGACTCTCTCTTGAGTCCCTCTGGTAACACTTAACCAATCTCCCAATCACCCTCGTGTCGCTTGATTCTCCCCCGCGTACCTCTGGTGACACTTGACCGACCTTCTAGTGACCCTCGTGGCGTTGATTTCCCCCTTGTACCCCTTGTGACGCTTAACTGACCTCCTAGTTCCTCTTGTGGTGCTTGTCCGACCTCCAAGTGACCCTCGTGACGCTTGACGGATACCCAAGTGACCCTCCTGACGCTTGACAGACCCCAAAGTGCTTCTTGTGGCGCTCGACGGACCTCCAAGTGACCCTCGTGACGCTTGACCAACCTCCAAGTGATCCCTGTGGCCCTCGTGATCCTAAAAAAAACACTTTCTGCCAATTGTGGCTGTGTGCTCTCTTCAAAAAATCAACTATCATAAGAATTATGATAGAATTATCATAAAAATGAAGGAACGTAGTAAAAAATGAACAAATGAGAGCTACTCTCGTGACTCCTAAAGAATTAATTCCTCCCCTCTCCGCCGTGTCTCTCGTGATAACCACAACATTTTCTCTTTCTGCCCTATTTAAATCTAGTGGTATTTCACCAAAATAAAGAGAAAAGTGGTGAAAGTTAGAAACAGCATTTTCATACTGCAGAGAATTGAACCCTCGCCCACAGCGTGACAGACGCTAGCGCGTCTTATGAGGTTTAATATATGCTTTTTGGTACATATGCATTGAAGCCAATGAAGCCTTGTTAAAGATTCTATTTCCGTTCTAAAATTTGTTAACATATTTTGGTATAAAAAATGGAAATATAAATTATTTTTTAATTACTTTTTTCGTTAGTTTAGAGAACGGAGAATAATGTTTCAATAAAAATTTTCCCCCAAATGCAAATTATTTCTTATTGCAAAATAAAAAATTGACGTGATTTATTTCGGAATTAAACATCAGAAAAAACATGTTAATCTTCTCTGTGACGACTATTGGCTCAAAATTAACAAAAAACATTGAGAATGAGGAGAACTCCCCCCATTCTTTATCCTATTCCTGTGACAGCGGGAGTGCTACTGCCGAGTTTCCAGCGTAGGCAACTTACCCAGCCATCAGCCTACTGTGGCGCCATGGCTCCGCTGGGAGGGAGAACTGAGCCTCTACTTTGGTCTATTCTCTCTGGCAACTGCCGTCGATTTCACCGACCTAGTCGAAAAGTCGATGCGGTTACCATCCCGCGGCATTTTCCTAACAGGCTTGTATCATATGATATGGATCAATAATAATTTTATCAAATTAATAAAAAATGATGTAATTAATCGTGCGAATGTCAATTGGTAGCCTAGTAGACCATTTCTACGTGGTTTTTAAATATCATTTTTGCGTTTTTAGCCCGGAAAGTAACAAATCCGATCTTACACGCAACCAACACGTTATACCGTGTTCCTTGGATCACCAGGGTAGTTGCAGCCCAAACGCACTTGGCACGGTTTTCTTCGTATTATTCTAAAAGGATATATATTGAACATTCCATTTGTCTTCACCCTATGAACCGCGGTATATACATTGATGCTGCAGCTACTGATGTCTTTTTTTTCTTCATGCTTCAAACTTGTTGTTTTTTCCTATATTTCCGATTTTTGTCAAATTCTCCATGCAAACGGTATATTATAAACCCACGTGAGGAAAATTGACTTCGCGCATTGTTTTAAAACGCGCCAATTTTTTGTTTTTCAGTTAACGAATATTATTGACGAACGAAAGGGTCGACGTACTTCTGATTTCAAGTATTTTTTTGTGAATAAAATTGACGATATATTTGTTTAAAATTATGATCAGGGCATAAAACGTCAACTAGGCCCAATTTTTTCACAAAAGTTTTCTTGTGATTTTTTTTATAGGATCGAGACATTACCAATTGAAATTTGACTGCCTTTTTAGAATTTAATTTTGAGAAATTTACTTTTTGTATATCATTCAAGATCATTGAGCCAAGCGTTGAAAGACCAGAAAAAGACCAAAAGTAGGGGTCCTTCTCCAGCATTCAAGATCAGGTATGGCAAAGGAAGGTAATCCCATACACTGTTTTATAAAGCGTTCTAACCTAGGGGAGTAAACTAAAGTACCCGCCTACGGCTCGGCTGATAATTCTGCCCGTAGGTCTTTTATTTTACCTACCGTGGTTACCATACGATTTTATATATCTATACTATCACTTTGCCTCCGCCGCGAAGGAAATTATTTTGCGTCGTTCCTAGGCAGAACAGTTCGTTTTTCTCGTCGAATGGCGTGAGACAATTGGATTATGTGGAGTCCAGAGAAGAAAATGACAGTTTCGCTCCCGGAAAGTGCTTCATTCTTGCGAGAAAACTTCTATTAAGCTTTCTATTAAGATGGCGTCGCTATTTTGTCAATTCCCTTGAAAAATTCAGTATATTTTATGTACGTCTCATCGATAAAATTTTTCAATTGAAAATACCTCCCATGAAAAATCAATAAATTCTCCGTTTCTCCATGCAACATTATTTTGTAAGGCTGGAGATGCATAATCAGTATTGCCTCTCAAATTGATTCAACTCCCATTGAACTCTTCTGTCTGGATTTTGATGAATTTATTGCTTTCTTGCCTGCAGCTTTACAAATATAAAGTCAATAGAATACAAATGAATTGCGGAGCAAAGAGGAACGACAGAGAAGCTGTCGGGGCCAAAGAAGCTATTGAAGAGATGACTCGTATTATGACTAGGAAATATGTTCTGGGAAAACTTGAGATTTCCGTCATTTGTCAAACACCTCAGTGCGAGGTCGAATGCACAGGTTCCATCGAGGCTTCAAAAAAAATTTTACGAACTTCAGAAGTAATTCTTTCGACACTCAAGCATAGCACCAAAATTGGATATATCTCAATGAAAATCCTGAGACTCTCTTCAACAAAATTGATGTTGGTATTATCTAACTTATTACTCATATACGGAATGATGAACTTCTGAAAATTATTTATAAGGACGATGAAGCTCCAAAAAGTAGCCAGGAGAACTACGGGGGAAAGGAACAGCTCAATGGAGATAAGCGTTCTAACGAAGATTCTCCTGACTTCAAGAGCTTTATCTATGGTCCGGAAAATACATGAATCATTTGATGAATATTTGACCAAAGCTTCTCCAAGAGTGAACAGATTGTTATTCAAGTAGTTCATTTCAGCCGTCATATAACTTAATATTGTTTCGTATTGGATCAGCAAGAAACTACAAATAACGTCGCTCAGAATGTAAATAATAAATCGTGTTATCGATCCTTCTAGAAACGCAACAATAATGAAACTTCCTTCAAACACCACTGCAATTAAAATTTTCAATAGAATTCCAGTTTTTAGATATTGATAAGACACTGAGTTGCGAAAGCTCGGATTAGAATTAGATATTTCAATAATTAACATTTGTAATTGTAATTTTTTTAGAGCTGTTTCATTCCACAAGCCAACAATTTTGAATAAATTTCGCCGCTTCCAATAGAAGATGATGACTATTATTGCTGCGAAAGTATTGCACATCATGATGATACATATGTCAATGAGGTTCACATTTCTCCATTTGCTCGGACGAGAGTTGGTACTCAAGTCCCACAAGTAAAGTCCATTAGCGGATATCAGCAAAGTTGCTAACAGAATGTGATATGTCGATTTTTTACGAGAAAAAGATAATTCGACGATAGAAGTACTTGACGAAGTATTTGAAGTGATGAATACGCAAGGAGCGAGGCCGCATAGTGTACAAATAATTTTAAAGATGTTCAAAATCATTTGGTTTATATTCCAGGTTGATTTGAAGTTGATTAGCTGAGAGATAGTCATGTTCAGACAATATTTGTATTCCTTCTATAATTCACTTCAAAAGTACTGAAAGAAATAATTACTAACAACAGAGGACCTACGAAACAGACTGATAACAAATTTTGTGGAACAAAAGGGGTGGGCGGTAACTAAATTTGCCATACATTTCACTTTTTCATCGTCTATAAGTATGGACTTTGCGGAATCTCCGGGAAAACCGGACAATTGATGTGAACTTAATACAATAGAGGCGATGAAGAAATTCTAAGAATTTTTCACCATTGAATTATTTACGGCAAATTATTGTCAATTTTAAGTGAACAGCACGAAATGTTTTCCGCTATAATGCACTTCGTGTTACGGAATATTTACAGGAAATAGGTCAATTTGTAGAGACAAATCGTATTCTATTGCTTTTTTCGATAGAAATTTGTGCTTTTAAACATCTTTCACAAGCCGATATTAAGGTAACAATACAATAGAATTTTTTATCAAATTCGTGAGAGCTTTCTAAGAATATGTTTCCTACGGTAGGGAGCTACTTTTCACCAGATGATCCATTGCTACTGCTAATTCATTTTCTACTATCGACTCATATTCTATTGCTATACTAACCGATCAATATTAAGTATACATCCACTCCTTACCAAAATTGTTATCAAATCCTCGTTACGAAGACATTGCATTCATAACAACTGGTTCAAGAAAATAAACAGAGTAATACTATGTAAAGCCTGTTTTTTCATCGATCCTCTCGTAGAATCGATTCGATACAAACGTACTTCTCCGCCCATAAAATTGAAGCCACTTAACTTCGATGATAGACAACCGTTTTCAGCGAACCTCAATTGTTGTGAACTGACAGCTTGTGGTAATGTGAGTTCTAACCTAAATATCTTCTCTAATATTGCTTCTTCCGATGTTTGAATTCATTATGAGTTGTTTAAGAGTTCTTTTTCAATTTGGTTTTAAGAACAGAGTGGATATCAGAGTTGATTCTGAAAAGAAAGTGGAAGACTAAGCATCGAATCACCCTTCAACTTGTCATAATGTTATTCTTCTCAAGCAGCATTGTCTGCTTCCAAAGCACAGGATTTTTGTTTCCTGAGGAGATCAACTCAAACTGGAGGACCCATTTGTACAGGATATTCAATACATTTACAGTGACAGCAATGTTCACATTCGCATTGACTCAGTTTTTGTATTACTCACTTTATGCTGCTGACGGATATTGCATTAACCGGGAAAATGTAGAACATGACTCTCCAACGGAAAGAAATCAGCAAAATGGTCAAATTATTCGAACTTGATCCATTCAAGCCTCCGAACACGAATGAAAGTGTTGTAATCGTTAAAACCAAAGTTTCCAGTTTTTTGTATTATGATGGCTAATCTGGAGCTGCAGAATCTGAATATGATGTTTTCATAAATGTTAGTATTGTGACCTATCTCGCTACCCCAATGCGGGAAAAAGCAACCAGAAACGCAGCCCTCGGCGACCAACCTGTTCCAAACCAAGAATTGAGCGCTAGTACGTTTTTTTACCAAAACGCACAAAAACAATTTCCGACAATTCACCATCCACAATGAACGACAGAGCAGCAACTGACAGCTCAGTATTACAGCGGATGCGGCTGGGTTCCAAAAGCTACTCTGAAAAATATTCCTTCGAAATCTCCGGTTGTTCAAGAAAATGAAAATATTCTTTTAGTTATCGTTAATCTTAAATATTTAATTTCTGATCATTTCAAAATTGATTCTCACAATATTGTTCTAATACGTCAGTTAACAATTCTCAAATTGCGACAAATTCACGTAAATCCCAAGAATATGACAAAAATAATAACATAAAATTGTCTTCAAATCGCTCAGTCAAAATCCAGTATCATTAAACAAAAACGCGAAAGCCAACACACAAGAAATAAATAAATAAATATATAAATATTCAAATGTCAATACAAAGTACAAGAAAACTAAATTATCGTCAACTAATAGTCACAAACAAAGTCAATAAAAATAAAAAGTCAAACTGCGATTTGAAATAACAGTGGGACAAAAGCTAAATTACAGGGATCTTCTATTACCCCTGCATCCGAGAATCCAGAGTCGATCAAGATACGCGATATCATATCGGCCGACTTGACATGCAGAGAGGTTTGACAGAGATGGCCGATGCTATCGCGTATGATATTCACCAAACAACTTCCCCCTCCACTACTCCTAAAATTAGTTTATTTTATTATGGAAAAACCAGCGCATTTGGAGAAACATCATTCTTAGATATATAATATAATTCGAGGATGATCTTTCTCATAGTATTCTCAGATTTTCACGCCTTTTATTATCTTTAAGTCTCCAAGCGTCATCTTTTTCGGCCGGTAAGTTAGTAGCCAGTGCAGCTCACACTGCCGCCGCACCCCCTACCGTCGCGCGCCTGTCGCTATTATTATCTTAGCTGGCAAGCATGTCGGTATCACTCTCTTTCATGCTCTCTCAACCTCGCAGGAGGTCGGCGTCATCGAGAGATTATATTCTAAGTATATTTAATAATTTCCTTATCATTGAATCTGAAATTAATAATCAATAAGATATTTAAGTTGCACTCATTAGGAGTGCATTAGTTTTAAGAGTGGTGAAATAATAGTGTATGAATAAAGAATGACATTCAATC
>JAPYZM010003261.1:0-15449 GCA_030522845.1 Psyttalia concolor
AAGGCGAGTTCTGTAATCATATGAGGCAGAAAAGTTCTTAACAGCCATGTGTCAAACAATATTTTTCGTCACGACGCCTGTGGGCGGTGCGTCACGGCCGCGAAGCGTAGTGTAAGTAGTGCTTTACGGACTAAGTGACAAAATATTCTATTTTATATCCGACAAAATGTACAAATTATTCAACTGTTTCTATTATTCTCCTTCGCGTGGTTTATTTCCAGTGAGACAGAGCGAATTATTCATCATCAAATTTTCAATTCACCCTTGAGGCCGAATTTTTCAAAAGTCAAATTTATTCGATTCAATTTTATAGCTGAAGAGGATATCAGGAGAATTGATCAATCTCACAAAATTTGAATATTAAAAGAATACCAGCTAAATACAACCGCAGATAAATTAAACTCCCATATCTCCAGAAAAACTCCCCAGCGCTTTTTTTCGCTCTTTATCTACTGAATTTTCGGGGGTGTCGTCTTCTCGATACTTACGAGAACGAAAAAAATTAGCTTATCGGGTATGATAATCCGCGTTCCCCACGGGTACAACCAACCCCGCAAAGTGGGCGTGCGCCAGTCCCCGGATTTAGGGAACATATTTTCGTAATCCGCGCGAGATACGCTTGTTCTTCTGTCCGTTGATCCCTTTTTTTACGTCAGCCCCTCCTGGCTACAACCCCATCCCCGGCCTCTTTGGGGGGGTTTTCAAGTGACACGGACTGTGGGTTTATGCCGGTGTATATGCAATGCTCTCGTTTAATACCCACCATACCAAATTATTATCCCTAAACCATCCTGTGTATATCTCAATGACACATCGCTTCGCACGGGACTTACGGTTTAATGGACTCTCGTTACATGGTTATTTATTGTATCGCTGTCTCGTGATCTCGTGAGTAATGTGGCATTATTTATTGTCAATATTTTCACACGATTAGGTAATGCCGGCTTTGCCTAATTTATTTCCCAACTTTTGGAAGATTTTAACAAATAATATACAGTCTTAAATCGATATTTTTTTTAAAATCCCCCTTCTCTTGACTTTCGCCTAATACTACTCAACATTTGAAGATTTAGAAATTATTTGAAGTATGAAATAATAATTGTTTGTATATTACTCAAGGACAACGTCGTAATTCGGTACAAGTCGCAGTTTTCATTTAAATCCAAAGCACAAATTTGAGATAAAAATATGACGTAAAGACTTTATTAAGGTTTTCAAATCATGTAAAATCCAAGTTTTTTTTTTATCGATCTTTTTAAATAACAAAATCTTTAACAAAGTGTAATACCACCCCGAAGTATTAATGGTTCACAAAAAAATATTTTAGAACTTAAAAATAAATAAAGGCCATCCTCTCGCCGAAGTCATTACCAAAATTGAAAAAATAATTAAAACTTTCCTCCACTCTTCCTCCAGCACCCTAAATTACTTTTCCCGTAATTGTAGATAAAAAGGGTCTCACGTAAAAGCAGAAGAAGAGAAAAAAAATCCCAAGAATTTCAATCCAAGTGGACTTGGAGCGGTAATTCTATTAGACAGTGGTGCAGCATCGTAAAGGGTTGGACGCGCAGGAAACCGTTGGGTGGTTGGAGTTAAGGATGAAATGAGAGGTAATAGTAGAAATGGAGAGGAGTACCAGAAACCCAGGGCGTTCAAACACAAGAGTAAAAGAGGGGAAAGGGGTAGTATCTTTTGTACGACCCCCTGGAGCACCCTCACACTAACTGGCTCGCGACTCTCCTAGTCCGACCCCTTTTACGATTTCTCCTTAATTTATGTATCATCCGAGAGTTAAGTAATTTCTACTACCCACTGCCTCTGAAACCCCAGGCCCCAGTGTGTCACCAGGGTACGACAATTCTTCATTCTCCTTGCCAAAAGTTCTCTTCATTTTTGACAATTCATTTCAACTTGCTCGCGTTCGTCAAATTATTTTCTTTACTTTTAACTTTTTTTCCCCTTCAATTACCCACACGGAGAGAAATACTTAATGACAATTACGAAATAATTCACGTTATTCTCTGGCTTATATCGTTTTTAGCCGATTTCTATAGGGATTGAAAAGCATAAATCTATAACGTTCTATAAATTCTCCGACCTATCATCGAAAAAATTCGAGGTAGGCGGTAAATTTAACGGAAATTTCAAGAATCATTACACAAAAATTCCTGGATGTCCAAGAATTTTTATGGAATGTTCTAGAATAACATATTTCATAACAGGTCCAAAGAAAGTGGTTTTAGGCGAGTGGACTTGCCTTCAGCTCGTGGTATAAGCCCATGAACTGAAAAACATTTTTTGCGCGTGTTAGAAACGATTTTTTTTTTAATTTTAGTCTTTTAGTTTTTAAGTGTGCTTTAAGTGTCGGAAAAGTAACTTCTCCGACACAGCGTGATGAAAAAATTAAAGAACATGTGCTTAAATGTCCCCCCACTGGGACTCATGGCTAGTCATACAACCTCGGGAGGATGAGTAATTATTCCGAAAAATATCGTCGAGTTCACGTGACAATTGACACTTTTTATAGAATTTTACTTCGCTCCCAGAATAGATTTAGAAACCTACTTCTTAGAGTTTTCGGCCGGTAATCTTTATTCAACATTTCTCCATTCGCGCTTTTCTTTCGGAGCATTCGAATCATTGTGAGTGTTTAGTAATAGAACCGAAACTTAAATGTCCAAATCGTTCCCAATTCTTTGCGTTTAATTAGCTCCAATTGTTGTCCAAAAATCTTTGGCACCGACGTAAACCCTTCGTCAACTCCCAAAACTGGAGAGCCACCATAATCCAGCGCACAAAATGCATCCCGACCACGGGATGATAGATTGTGGGGTCTCCAGTAATTAATCATCCCCATAAAAACTGTTTATAATGTGAATAAAATTATCGTCTCTACATTTTTCCCCGGAGAGAATGAAGACATTGTATATGTACTTCGTGACCCCCCTCTTTCCGTGGCTCTCCTCGTGCCGTGGCAACTAATTAAAAGGCGGCAAACTTACTCCAACACACCAGGAGGGCACACCTCGCCCCGAGGAAACGAGTTTAAATCTGTTTCAGGCGCAGTTTCCAGCGTCAGTGTCTTAGTGGCTCCCCTGTCGACCGTTTTCCAACCCGTACTACCCTGTACCCCACACTTTCTTCTATTATTCGTACCCTCTTCCCAGCATCCACTTTATTGCAAGTCTAATCTGTCTCACGCGCCACCTCCGAGCCCAACACTCCGGGAAAACTTGGGGATGTTTAAACTCTCGGGCTGAGCCCTAATTGCCTAAGAGTTACTTTTGGAAGTTTTCGAGTTAAGGCGTTAGTTGTGGCTTGTTTTGAGATATTTATTGCGAAATCATTCGCGCGAGCTTGTCATTATAGCGAATCTATAAGTTGAAGAGATGAACAATTGCACAATTGCAATTGCTAGGGTAAATGCGGTTATCCCCTAACACGTTCATCTGAATTTTCAATACTGGGAGCTTCAACTCATATTCAACAAAAATTGAAAATAATTTTATTTTTCGAGTGAAGTGATTTTTTAAATTTCTATAATATCAATCTCGAACTCATAAAAATTAAACATCACGTCCAACTGCATTTCTAGTAACAAAATACCTGGAAGCTCCCAATAAATAAGCGAGTGTTCCCCCCCAACCGTTGAAAATGACAAGATTTTTTGTGACATTCCGGGCGCTTTCTAGTTTACTCTCAATAGTATATTGTGCAACTAGTGCGTAAAGCAACGCTTTTTCGCACGAGTGCTAGGCCATCACACGAGACGAAAAAGGCGATACGCACGTGTTGCACGCCTAATTTTTTGCAATACCCTATGCATAATCGGAAGCTCCCGGGTTCAAATCCCGGTCTGGACTATCCATTTTTTTCAGTAAAAATTTCTTGTAAATTTTCTATTGAGAATAATCCTGGATCCTATCCTACCTATTGACGTCACAAGAATGTGGAACGCTATATAAATTTCCCGTCTTTGATGTAAAAATTCGCCAAAATTCGCTATAAGGGGAGGTGTGAGGACAAAGTGGTTTTTTTGTGTGCGGAGTGTGGAAAAGTCAAGATCGTGTGTAAAGTGAAATTCGAGTGCGTAAAGTGAAGCGAAGCTTTACGCACGAGTTTCACTTTACGCACGATTTCGGACTTTTACGCTACTGCGCGGAAAAGTACCACTTTACGCACGAAAACCGGTACCGAAAAGTGAACTTTTTGGGCAGGTATTGCAAAAATAATTTTGTCCATTCACAAAAAAATTGGAGGCTTACCCTTCGAAAATAACAAGTTCAAAAATAGTGGAAATTGTGGCAATTTGTTAAATTAAGAGATTATGCCGAAGTCGATGTCTTCATCGCTTTCTTTATTAAGAAATTCACTCGTCCCACCTGCTAGGGGAATAAACGTCTGAATAGGATCCGGGTAGTTGTCGGGTTTTCATACTGAAAGGACTGGGAAGTGGAACGGGACATGTGGCGAATGGTGGATGCAGGGGGAGCTCTCGGGGTCGAGACTAATAATTGCGTCTTACATCAATACAACGGAATTATACCGCGCGGTAATATATTACCGAAAATTATAGGTGATATCCGGACTGGACATTACGATCGCCAGTATGACCAGATGGGGGGAGGGGAGAATTCACGGTGGCAGTGGAGAAAATATACAACCGGGGATACTCGCGGGACATCATAAATATCATCACGCTCGGGAATTGTTCGCTCCTGCACTGTTTGTGGACAGTTACCTGTGTTGCAGGGAGAAATCATATTTCTGTCGCATTAGATTTACGTTGAAAAGTTGTAAGAGTGAGTTAAGCTACACTCCATTATTCAAGTTAACCATTACGAAAAATTAATGTTATCATATTGTCTAGGGTTTTCATTTCTTTATTGTATTTTCCGTTCAATGTTTTATCTTGCAAACTGAGAAATTATTATTAATTAATCGTAATTTAATTAATTAATTAATTAATTAATTATTATTAATTGAATCTTGAATTCCATCGATATTTAGTGAAAGAAAATACTGTTAAAAAATTTTATTTAAATTTTTCAAACAAAAAAAAAAATCTGCGGAAGGTATTCTTGAATTTTCAATATTTAAAAAATTAGTCTTAAACTATCCATGAATTTTGTTTCCTAACAGTGAATACAATTATTTATTTAATTATAATAAATGATGATTATAAGTTTGCTCAATTGATGCAGATTCAATGAATTCAACGAAAAATAAAGAAGCCGTTGGGGCAAATAAATCGTTCCGGTTTAATTTTCCAATTGAATATTTTTAATTGAATGGTGCTTCCAAGCGCTTTCATACGGTAATACCGGCCCAACGAAGGGTTAGAAACTGTTGACGAGGGCCCATTAGTTTTAGGCCAATTATCTGGAGCCGAAACTCCTAACGGTGTCATACCCGAGAACAATGAAACGATAAAATGCGCATGCGTTTTGAGGACGTAACTCCACTGGATACAGGGAAATGGAGAGAGATGGTGTGCATGAGAAAGGGTACAGCGCTAACTTCGTTAATGTATAATCCAGGGTGGCTCCCCGGGGCAGCGTTTCCCTGTGATATAAAATCAGTAAGCTTTAGTAAATTTCGTTTAAACAATCCAGTAAACAATTTTCCGGGCTGTGCACGGCAAAGTAACGATACCCGAGTGTATACAACCAGCCATGGCTTTTCATGCTACTGTATTTACTTAACCCCTGAGTGGGATAAAGTCTGTGGATTTATCCGATCAAAATGAATAACGTAAATATGTCCAAAAATGTAAAATTTAAAATTTGTTTCCCCTTGTTTTTTGGGGATTAAGTGATGCAATATTTACTGAGTCATACGCTGTAGTTGAGATCGTTGAGAAACGGCGAGAACAAAAATTTCATTAATTAATTGAATTGGTCACAGGTGACCTTATTTTGTTTATAAAGAGAATATCGCGAAAACTACACAGAGAGAAATATTCCAATAAAAATTACGGAAGAATTCACGTAATCTGCTGGCGTGAATCGTCTTCAGCTAATTTTTATAGGAATTGAAGAAAATAAAACTGCAACTGTCACCGAAAAAATCCGAAAAAGTCCCGCAATTTTTCTGGAAGGTGTAAAATCTAACAGAAATTTCGAGAATCATTATACCCTAAAATATAAAAAAAATAAAATAAAATAAATGAATAAAAAAATTCGTCGATGTTCAGGAAAATTGAAGAACATGTTCAAGCTCCCCACCCTGGGACTCATGCCGATTGACACTTTTTATAAAATTGTATTGCGCACCGAGACTACATTTCTAAACCTAATTATTAGACCTTTGTTAGTAATTTTTGCTGAATAGTGCTCTCCATGCAAAGGAGTTAGAATTCTAAGCTCAATGGCATTTTATGTCTGGGGAAATTCACTAAATTTCTCGTCAGTAGGTATTTCCAAAATTAATTAAAATAGAAGAGAGATAAAAATAGATCCAATATCGAATTGAATCCTCAATGAAATTGAACAAGTTATTAGTCGGCTTTCAAATAGACTGAACTCTCCCCTTTTTCAATTACTTCTCAGCAATTCAGAAAATATTGGGGGAATTATTTACTCAGTAATAATTTGTTAACAAGGATAGCTTGTACCTAAACTACTTCTTAACTTATTACATTTCCCCTGTTTTACTAGTTCGAATGTAATCGTTTTAATTATATCTCGTTATAATTTTTCAGTGATGAGAGTAATGCTGGGGAATATTTCATCGTTAATTCATTACGTCAAGTCTCAAAAATATATGTGGGTATTTTTTATCTGAAATATGGCGATCGTGATTTCCCCGGGCTTTCACTATAAATCGAATGCAAAAACGAATGCGTTTATATTGGGTTGACCAGGGGGGAGGCTCTGATGCATTTCACATCGTAAATAATTCGGGAATGAATAAATAAACGGCAGATATATATAAGCGGTAACTCATGATTATATAAACATTGTGGGTGATATTTTCAGGTGCATCAGGGTGGGGAAAATGTCAGTTTTCATTCGGTGAAGTGCACCATTCATCCGTGTATCTTTGACGGGTTTTAATTTGGAGATTTATGGTGACTATCGGTGAAGGATTAATTGCTAGAACTCGTCGATGGGTGGGGTAAAATGGCGGGGGAATTTATGAGGCACACGTAGAATAATGCCTAATATATTGTTAAAAGCAATGGATGTAAATTAACAAAATTAAATGGAAATTGATCTTCCCAGGCGAGATTTTGTTATCACATCCTGAAATTAATTAGGAACAATTGCTGGTAAATTCCTATGAAATTTATTTTGAGTTGTGACAGTTCCAGAATTTTTATAGAAAATTAATCGGAGGTGAAAATTTAGCCTTTTGACTTCTCAGAAATTCAAATCTCGAATTGCGACAATTTCTTCTTGAAAATTGTTAATTGTGTGGAAAAAATTGAAGAAAAATGGTAAATTCAAGTGCAATTATTCCCCGAATATTTATCGAAATAAAAAAAATCGAGAGCTTCGTAATCAAAATGCTTTCATTAAAATCACACGAAAAAAAAGGAAACAAATTATAAAGTAGTTTAAGTTGAAAGATGTTCTCGTTAAAACATAATCACCGAATTAAATCGAGGGATACTCGAGGCGTGTAAACAACCCCTTGACTCGTTGCCACGAAAAATATTCTTCCTCCCCATCAGCCAGTCTCAAACATTTCCTCGTCTCTCTCTCCCTCGGCATCCCTTTTCCGTCTCTCGATAATAGATGGGACCCCTGGGCACCGCAAATGAACCACGAAATGCTGGCAGTGCCCTTGGACCAACCTGTCGCCCCTTTACTGGTTATATAACTCGTCCTGCACTCCTCACAGCCATCTGTCCATGTTAACTATTTTCTTTCATTCGAAACTCCGGGTGTAAGAGATTGTTGGGGAATGATAAACTCAAATGTCACTCGTCACCCACGTTCATTTAAATCGCCATGGCCCATCAGCCGTAACTTCCTGTTGTTTTCCTCTCTTTTCCAATGGCCAACCCCGTGAAACGAATTTTCGGGATGTCATAAATTAAACGCCGAGATAAAAACTATTATGATTTTAATGCGCCAAATGTCGGCGCGGTCGGCATAATCGAGCGTAAAATTTGAAAATTTTTCATTAGGAATTTTTGGGGAATTGCCAGCGAGGGTCCGGGGGGCTATGCTTCACTGCGTTGAAAATTTATTGATGGGGAATTTTATTCACGGATTTCCAAGTGTTTTTGTTTTTTTTAACCTCTCGTGTTTTTCATATTTTGTAATGATTTAAGGGCGAGCCCGACCAATGGAAATTAAATAATTTTTAATTCATATTAAGGCTCGAGGTTTTGGCTTCAAAATGAAAAATTACCATTTAATTTCTACTAATTATTTAATTTCAATTATGTGGAAAAATCAACTCATAAATAGAGAAATTTTTCCTATTTGTTGAGAAAAAATAGCTAATAAAATTATTTGACGTATGTTTTGAATTGCAAGTAAACAATAGAAAAATGGAGAATAAAATGAGAAATTTATTAAAAATTAGAATAAAAGCCAAATTCAAAAGGCCGAGCAACAATTCCTAGCGTACAATACTTTTTCAAAAATCAATTTTAAATGAAACAAAAAACGTGCCATTTAAATTTCCATTTATTTACGAGAAAGAAATACAAATAAATAAATTTTTAAAAACGTAATTTACATAAAATTTCAATTAATATTGATATGGAAGAAATATTTCGCGCATGAAAAAAAAAGTCTGAAATAAATTAATTACTTTCCAGACGTAATTTAAATTGCGAACGAGTATTTCAGGATCTCCAAACTGAAACTGTATCAATCCTTCATTATATTTCGGCTCTGATGAATTATTTAGACCCCTCAGCAATCCAATGTAAATCACCGATAATTAAATATGAAATGAATTAGGCCAATCACATGTCACAGATTCAGACGTCCCGTTGCGCCGGAGAATATCATAATTCGTTCAATTCTCCGAATGCTGTCTCTCGCAATTCATCACGGACATATCACCTCCGAGGTGAGACCACCAATTCCCCCTCAACACGTATATACTCACACGTCGGTACCCCCTTTCTCGTTTTGCCGTCGCCCGCGGCATCATTCATTAATCTCAGACCTCTTTATTCTGAAACCGCGGGCGCGCGCGCCGCGGGTGAAGGGGCATTTATTTTTACGTCTTGTTAAGGAGCCTCTTAGTTTTTAACGTCTTATTGAGACGAGGAAATCTCTTCGGGGGGTTTGAGCTTGATTTTAGGATCTATAAAGGGCATCGTTGAATTTTGTGGCAGATTTGGTAAATGTTAATAAAGCCCACCCCCCCTTTATTATCTTTTTAAATTTAATGTGTTATTAAGGTCCATTGCATGATTGTAAGTGTCAAAAACCAAGGTCCCTAAGACCGTAAAAGCAGTGCAGTTCACCTATCTGTAATTGTTGTAATTTTTTTTTAATATTTCAGCTAATAAGCCTAGAAAGAGTTTCTGAAAACCAGAAATTTAAAAAAAACGAGGGTAAATGTTAATCAATCCCCCCCCCCCCCCCCAAATATAAAATAAAAGTAGAGATCCGTTGTTGGTCACTCGCAAGCTCACTCCCGCGGGAGGGTATAAGACACATTCGGGCCGCACAAAAAAATTCCCGGTTCGGCTATTCGATCTTCGAATTTAATGTGAATAATTATAAATTAAAAGAGGTTTTCAACCATTGATAGGGTTTGAAAATTACTGGTGTCATGATTATGATGATTATGAATATGATTTGTGGTCACAAGATATGTAGATGGCCATTTTTAACCACTTGAATACGCCCATCTTTCAGCTATTTACGACGCATTTTACAGAGTAAATTCCAAACAGACGGAGGACCGCTTGATCGATAGTGGTCAAAATGTAATCAGGACTAAGGTAAGTGAAGAAGAATCGATCGCGGCATTGATCACTCCGATGGGTTCAGTCATTTTTGAACGATTGTGAACTAAAATTTTGTCACATACATTTCGGGGTGACTACAATAAGTTGCCTGCTCCGGGAAGTTAGTAATGTAGAAATCTTTTAATAACTCCCGCAAATTAAATATTTTCAACTCGGCTGTTATCTCACTTCAAACACACTTTACAATGAATGGTTAGGATTGCAGAAGAATTTATATTTACATGAAATTTGAAGATATCGGGTGAAGCAACAGCAAAACAAAAAAGTGTCATGAATGTTCACCTTGACACATGGACACGGTCACTAGAATTTTGGCTGTTGTGGCGCAGTTTCGAGAGCAATGAACAATAGAGGGTTGAGACTCGTAGTGTCTGTGAATTATATGAAGAAAAGTGCCCTTGAAATTCAATTTTGATTTTTTTTTGGTGCTCATGGTGAGACTCTGTGTTTACCCCCTCCCTAAAGGGATTCACTGGTCTTTCTCTGACAGTCTGACTCACCCGTGATGATTTAATTCGTCAATAAAACGTTTTCATAATTTTTGTGGCCGCCAGAAGGGTCGGAGGAGTTCTCTGGATTACCTGTTTGAGGGATCATTGCTGTTCATTTTTAACATCATCTTTGTGTTGTCCCTTGTCTGATTCTGTGTCAACATGTGTTGTCTTTGGGACCAGACTCCATCACGTTCACGCCGTCGGGTCACGCAAAGAGTAGTGAAGTAACCAGGTAGGAATGAAGGATGGAAACAAGGTTGGATGAGGCTCGACCCAGGATTCACAAGACTGGTCGAACCTCGCCGTTCAAGATTGATTCAAGCTTGAACGGACGTTGGAAAATAACTATGTTTCCAAGGCTGGAGATCCCACCGTTGGTCGAGCCTTGAGTATCGAGCCTCGATCCAACCTTGGATTTCATGATTGGAACAGGGTTATAATCCAAATCTCGTCTGAGGATGTGTGGAAATCCTGATTCTTCCTGGACGAACAAAATAAAGATTTACTCATTTCTCGAATGGAAGACAGTAATTGAAACAGAAATTTGTTATGAGACTTTTGAAGTATTTAGATTCAACGAGACGAGGTTTTCTAAGTCTAATTGGTCAGTTTCCCTATCTTTAGGACGGAAGAAAAAATTTGTTAAATAATTTGAACTTGATCGACCATGTATTGATTAGGAAATGAAAATTAAATGTTAACAGTTGTGGGAAACTTCGGAAAAAATTAATTGGTATCTTTTTTATCTCGTTCAATGAATCCAATTTGTGCATGATAGAGCGAGCGCGATGGAACCAAGTCTTGACTATGGAGCTAATTCTTGTTCTATTTCGATATCCCAGTATTGAGCAGCCATGCTGTTCTAAGGTTAAACGAAGGCTTGATGATATATTGACGACGCATGCTTGAATCAATATACAATTCCACAATGGAAAAAAGCTTGATTCAAGGTTAGGTTATCCAACCTTGATCTCATATCTTGTTCCAGACTTGTTCCCAACGTCAGGATCGACTTTTCCTACCTGGGGAAGAGATATCTAGAGCCCGTATCTTTCGACCTCATCTTTCGACAATTCCGGTTTTGGTACTTACAATGGCACAATCAAACCTAAATTTCTTTTGAAAAATAGTAACATTTACCATAGATTTCACTAAAGATTTCAAATAATGGCTTTCGACAATCTTCTTTTGAGTTCTGAAAATCTCCAGTTGAAACTGAAAAATCGCAATTTAAATGTTTTGAATGTCTAGATTGGAAGCAATTTAAAATTTGAAATGAGTCTTTCAAAGCTCATAATGAGCTTTCGAAACTGAAAATTAAATGGAAATTTCGTGTAAATTTATTTCATTAAATTTACCTCATTAATGAGAAAATATTTTTTTCTTGAACTTTCAGGATTCGTTTGCAATTAATGGCATTGAAATTAGTTTTCTCCAGTGCTTGACTAGCAAAAATGCTTAAAGTTTCACAGCAAAATTATTTACTTTTAACTGCGTAAATGAAATAATGACGATCGCCCGTAAATATCAAATAATGACGAGGGCAAGTATGTAATTAAACTGTCGCGTCCTCCTCCGAACTTGGCGAGCGATCAAAAACAGTCACTATTATCAGAACCATTGATCTTTCATCATGTTGATCTTGAGTACAGTAGTTTCTGGCGCTCCTCATCTCCCACGGGACAGTCTCTAGTCGCGCGGAACCCAAAGCCCCGAATGCTGCTGACGTGTCTAAAAGCAGAATCGAAAAACAGGACGAGACTTCGTAACGACCCACCGGCGAGGAAACCCCTTGTTTTGCGTGTATTGGCCATCACCCTCTCCGGGAGATGGAAAAAAAGCGCAGCCCTTAACGATTCCCGCAGCCTTGACACGTGTTATTTCTGGCGGTTGCGTAATAATCCACTCGATTGGGGTGCCACTAGGGGACACCGCAGGGGGCGGGCTGTAACGATCGATTGACAAGGATGTTTACGTTTTTTTATTGTGATCGTTTATGCTAATTGATCGGTGATCATCGCGAATTGATATTTGTTTGAATTTAATTGAATGAGAAAATAAAAATTCATATTTGCTATTTAAAATGTAAATATCGGAATGTTTCAAAAAAAAGTACAAAATTAGTATTCTTTTTTAAATTTCATATTCAGAAAAAACTTACGAGAAAAGTGTCAATTGTTACCTTAATTCTGCAATCTATTTCGCAAAAGTCGCATGGTTAGCCATGAGTGACAGTGAGGGGGATCCTTAACAACAAGTTCTTTAATTTTTCTGGATCCCTCGGCAAAAATTCTGAAACATCCATGAATTTTTATGCTTATGTATAATGATGTTGGAAATTTGTGTTAGATTTTCCACATTCATAGAAAAATTCCGTGACTTTTACGTATTTTTTTAGTGAAAACCGAAGAAATTTACAAAATACTTCATATTTATTCTATGGAAATTGACTGAAAACGATTCACACCACCAGATTAGGTAAATTATTCCATAATTTTATAGAATATTGACTTCGACTTCGACTTCGACTTCGAGTTCGACTTCGTCCATTAACTCGCCATAAGAAATTTCTCGCGAAATTCCTCAACTATCTGATTCTCCACTTCGACGAGAGTACACAACAGCTGATATAAATGTTAATCTAAGGAAAGTCGCAAGACTGCAATTGGTGCTAGTATCATATCAGAGCAATTGAAAATCCCACCTCAAATAAGACCAACTTTACTCCATTTCTAATTACTCGATGGCTTCGGCAATCTTCATCAATTAATAAACTTTAAAAATGCTTTACCATATCCCCAATTAAACTAAAACTTACATTTTCCCAGTTTCGAAAAGTTTTCCCTGAAAATAAATAGCCAATTAAACTACGGTTGACTCAATTTAAACGGAAATACCTCCACACATATATATATATATATATGTAAAACTATATGTGCCCAGTGAGAGCACGTGTAAATACACTCGAGGAGTTTATCGCGTGAGAGAGTTTCCTCCGGTTTGTGGTGTTTGCATGCGCCGAACTCGTTACCGGTTTTGTCCCCGCGTAAATTAATTACCCCGTATATATACTTTCCTCTTAAAGCCTCATCCCCCCCCCCTCTCTCCTCCCCCTAAAATACCTCTCTATCTCTTCATGAAAAAGAGAGCAGCGCTTGTTTTACCTTAGACTATTATTTTGCACTCTCCTCGCCGTTCATTTATGACCTCCTCCCTCTACCGCAGCCTGCTAGACTGCGAGTCTAATCGAGTTAAACGTTAATTATACGCGCCTCGTAAATTTCGGGATAATAAAGAAATTAACTGAATTGCGTAACTGAAAGGAGCAATTTTCTATTTGTCAATGGAGAACTTTGAAAATATTTATTACGAGTTATACTTTTGTTAGGAATGTCTCATTCATTTATGAAAGTTGATAACAATTTCTGATGATGTAATTTGAAACTTCAATTCTGGAGAAATTATTTGATTATATATCGTAATTATTGAGGCAATATATCTAAAATGCAAATTAAACGGCGGAAAAATGTATTGTAAATGAAAATTGTGCAAAAATATTAGAATATTCTCAACTGTTACTACTAACTGTTGGAACGAATGTCAACAATAAAAATGGAAAACGGTAAATCTCAGAAATTGCCAGTGAATTATCTCATGGGCAGTTTTCCTAATCGAAAGGTTCTTCACGGATTTAACATTTTCAGCGTATACATCCTCTCAATACGTGTCTTCAACCATGTTCTGTAGATTCACTTTCCTCTCCTGCGTTCGCCAACAATTCCCGCAGGTTGAAAACGCCGTCTGCGGTCCAGGAATTATCTTTGAATGGGAACTAATGAGGGAGTAATTTTACCTCACTTTGTCCTGCTGAAAAACACTCATAATGCATCGGCATTTAGTTTACAATGTGTTGAAAAATTTCATTACGTAGATATTTGCGTGAATATAATTAAGACAGCAGCTTTCTCCACTCCATTCCTCTCTAAAATATAAATACGCAGCAATCCATAAATATATTTTTTATTTATTATTTGAAGCTGTCAATAAACACATTTCACCCGTCCGGAATAATTAGTATATTCGCTCGAACTAAATCGTTTAGGAGAACAATTCCACGTCAATTCTGAAATGAAAAGAACATTATGTTTCAGATTGTCGTCGCGATTTTTTTCTGAGAAGGAGTATATGAGACCAAGCTCTCATAAAATTTGTAAAGTGATTAGATTTTTCATACAACAAATTATGGATTTTTAAAAATGATCTCTTTTGGCCCTTGAATTTTAATTTTTTTAGAAAAAGCGGAAATAATTGAATTCAAACAGTAGGAACAGAATTTTCGGTTCTGCACATTTGAAGGTAATCAAAAGAGCACCAAAATGGGCGCAATTCAATTCAATTTATTCCATTTTAATAAACATTATTGCAGAATCAGGTTCGTTTTTCAATCGATAATTAGTCGGATTTTTTTTCTGATTATTTTGGGTAATTGACATGATAACAATAACGTTTAGTATCAATTTTATTCAACTCTGAGAGTAGTAAGAATCCTGATATTGAGCGACTGAGCCTTAAAGTTTGCGTAAGGTTTTCGCACCAATTTGACATAAACAAATATCCAAAATTCCTATAGTTACGCTCACTCAGAATTGTCGCCAGAAAATCCATGTGGAGTCATTGTAATAATGGTCTTAACCCTCTTCACTTGAATGAAAATAGTATATTTCGTAAGAAATGAAAAAAATGGTTTTTAGCGAGTGGGAGGTTTATATCACGAGCCGAAGGCGAGTGATAAATCCCACGAGTCCAGAACCACTATTGTTACGAGTTACGAACAAAATTTTTCATCACGCTGTGTCGGAAAAGTAACTTTTCAGTCGCTCTTCGCTTCGCGTCGAATGACTAAAATAGTATTTTTCGTAACAAGTGAAAAAAAATGGTTTTTGGCGAGTGGGAGGTTTATATCACGAGCCGAAGGCGAGTGATATAATCCCACGAGTCAAAAACCA
>JAPYZM010003262.1:0-11617 GCA_030522845.1 Psyttalia concolor
AAGCCTGCAGTTTGCGCCGAGATTATAGTGCAGCACGGTAATTTTTCTCGGAATCCCACTATAAAAATTCATTGATTTTTCTCTCCGTGTAGTTTCCTCAAATATTAGAAAATTTCAAAATGGGGAAATTAGGTGCAATTGTATTTTTTTTTCTTCTCAGAAGACGACAAATTTCTCATTTCGCCAGGGATTTTTCACTTTATTAAACATTGAACAATCGTTTATATTGACTTATTCGTCAGATGCTCAAGTTTTAGTAATTAAATTTTTTCGCGAGCAAAAATTACGGAGGGAGTAATATAAAAAATCTACAAAAAATGTATTTATTAGGAATTTTGTTAATTGTAACTCTGCATTGTTTGAATACTGTTGGAACAAAAGGGAGGAAAACTAAAATATGCAACCGCAAAGTTAAAATTGAACTCGATGAATTTTCCTAACCAGAAGCACTTGTAAATATTTTTCAAAAATTATTACGAAATATCTCTCAATCAATGAGAACTTGTTTTCGAAAAAAATGTTAACTGAAAAAACTTTTCGGTGAACAAATGAGGATGTTGAATCAGTTGTATTGACGTGCGATACGAAAATTCGGAAAACACCTGACCTATTTTCCAAAATCACTCATATCCATTATCATGACAAGGGTAATTTGCTGCCTCGATAAATTCTCAGTATTTCATTGACTATTTGCACAGCTACCGAGAAGGTCAAGGCGAATAGTTCAAAAACCTCAGTGTCGTAATTTTTCTTCCTGAGTACCTCCAAGTTTCAACAACCAATTGTGCATTTTACATATTTCTAAAACCCGTCTTATCTCGGTAAGGAATAATGTTAGGAGAAATTGTCAAATAACTTTTTTGTTGCAAAATAGATCAGCTACAAAAATGGTCTTGTGATATTATCTCCTAAAACCACTTCTTACTGAGATAATTCGCGTTTTATAAAGATACGATAAATACACTTTTTCATTTCACCACTTCACTTCAGAATTGACCATCGGATTAACAAATATAATATTAAAAATATATGTTTAAATATAATTACCTGAATACTGAGTGTTGTCAACATCACTTGTGTTGTCACGGTGGGTAAAGTGACATTTTACGCACGTTCCTTGCTCAAAATCCCCACTCCTAACACATTGTGACGAAAAAACGGTTGAATACTCGCGGTAAAAGTGTTTATCGACTCGTGGAATTCTATCACTCGCCTTCGTCTCATGGGATAAACCTCTCACGAGCCCGAAAACACTTTCCCGCAATCGTATCGAAATGTACTATTTCGCGGAGCATTGGAGTGAAATGTACAATTTTTCAGTGAGCAAATTTCCCGAGCGTCTCATTTTTGAATTTTCAACCGAAAAGAATTTTTACCTACTTTTCACGTCTATGAATAAATAATCCCGGAGCAATTGACCGAAAAGTTCAATTTTTGTTGACCTCCTCATCCAACCGTGAATTGTCAATGAGGAAATTTCCCGAGCGTCAAATTTGTCATCCGAAAAAATACAAGTGTCGCCGGCAGAAGGCCAAATCGAATAGTTCAAAAAACTTTGTTTCGTAATTATCTTCCTGCCGAGTGCCTCCTACACTCACCACTCAATTATTTCCAGAGAATCGATTGACTATTCAAGCAGATCCGAAATTTTTCAATGAGCTGGTCGCATCAGCAATGAATGATCGATCTGTTATTTGAGCCTCCAACAATCAAGTTGGAAAAATAACAGGTGCGCAGTGGAGCAATCAACCGGCAATCAATGAAAATGGGTCATTGTACTTGACTCAAAGAATACCACGACGAAGGTGATACGAATTTAGTTATACATCGCATGCGTTCACGAAAAAAAAAAAATCAATACAGCCGAGAATGATGAAAATAAAATGCGAGAGTCGGCGGAAAAAAAAGTTATAACAAAAAATTCTACCAATTTTTCGCCCTCCGCTGTATCTTCACGTCTAAGGGGTGGAATGGGGGAGGGAGAGATGCTTGGAAGCGGGTAACGACTTGACCTTGGCTGGATTCACGCGTAGCTGAGCTAACGCAAAATCGAAACGCGTTACTTCCACCGCGTGGATACCCTAAAGCCGGATTCACATCGCGGGAGACGGTGGAGGGATTCCCTTCGTTCAAGCCCCCCCCCCCTCCCCCCTTCTCCACACGATTTTCAGAGGGTGTGCAATCCCCGGGACAAGCGAACTTTGTTTGAAAGTCGACGGCTGGGAGTTGACAATATTAAAAAAATTAATTTTCCATTGAAAATTCCCATTTGTCGACAAATTAATTTCAGAAAATTTTCAACATTGTTTGGTCATTTTTATTAGTTGTATATGATTTTTAAAATTCACCCATTCGCTAGTTTGAAAAAAATAATTTATTCGTTGCAATTGCTCTTAGAAATGAAAAACCCAGTATAAATTGGATTTTCAATAGAAAAAAATGAAATAAAATTAATAATATTTCTAACCAGAAAAATTTATTGTTTACAGAAAAGAAAATCGATGATATTAAAAGCCAAATAATTTTTTTTTAAATCAAGAAAATGTACAAAAAAGAAATTTAGAATAACATTTGTTAATTAATTTAATGTAAAATCGCAGATTTGTTTGAAAATTTAAAACGATCTGGGAATGGAAGATCTTGAAAAGTGATACAGAAACAAAATTTTCTCTCCCGAATTCAAGTGCCGGCACGCGTGTCTCTCAAATGTATTGAGTGTACTTGATCGTTAACATGTGCCACTTTTGGCCTCCTATTTTGTACCCAGTGCAGTTGCACGTTCCGAAGTACTTTCTACCTCTCATTTACTTTTTTTTTCTGCTTTCAAGGGTATTTTTTTAACGCTCAAAGAAGAAGACAGAGACCAATGGCCACCGACGGAGAGACAGAGACCGGGGGGTGGAAGAGGGTGAGTCACCCGTGGGGGCATTCTGGCGTGCATAATACGACGGCCTTCTGCCCCCCTCGTGTATACGCGTGACTAGATAACGTTTTGCACAAAGAGGGACAAACGCCAATTATATTTTAATAAGTCTCTCTACTTTCCCGAGATGAACGAAAAAAATCCCTCTCTACCCCTTTTTGAAAGCCTCGTTTTACTCAAAATATAGGAGAGGAGTGAAAAAAAATGGAAACGTCGCTTCCTCCTGGTCAAATATATAATATATATATTACGAGTGTTGAATACTTTATGCTATTATAGAAACCTGTGATCATAATTATTTCGACAACCGTTTTCCGGTCCGTAAGTGGCGGTTATCGGACTACGGCCTGCTAACCGCCAGCGCCACCGGCGAATCGATTTCTAACTTATCGACATCTGGCGCTCCCCGGCCTTCTGACTTCCAAAGATTGGGTTCAATTAATGTCATTCAATCTTTTAGTTTCAATTTTTTAAGTTCAAGTTTGTTAACCGTCTGTTTTTTAAAATTCATTTCCAGTTTTTTAATTGCAAACATCAGGACATTTAATTTTCGACTGGTACTAGTGGGAACTTTCGGACTAGTATGTTTTTTAAATTGTCGACTTAATTTCTTATCTGTTTATTGAAATTTTCTACGGCTTAATGTCATCAGTAAAAAGACTCCGTTGAATTAACGAAATTGACTCGTTTGATTTTCTAATTGAAAAGACGAATCTATTGTAGAAAAAAATAATTTATTCTACCCGTGCAATTGCGCCCGCGCAATAAATTCCGACTGAAAAACCAAATGGAATATTAAAAAGAAAAACTATAATCTCAGCCAAGCTTTAGAGAATTTTCGCGACCATGAAAACTCGAAAAGAAAAAAAATTCCAAACGAGACACGTTTGGACCGAGAGTCGGTCTCCATCTGTCGCGCGCAGGCAATTCTCCACGAACCCCCCTCTCGACAACGATAGTACCGCGCGATAAGCGCGTGCGCACTGGCGCAATGGTGAGCGCCCCCGAGAGTCCCTTCCACACGGTTGAGCATCTCCACCATTCAGAATCGATGATGTCACGCAGAGAGAGGGACCGGGGCAGCACAATTTTCCCCCACTGCCGCCACATCCACGTCTCCAGCACGTGGGGGGAACACCGAGGCACTCCCATTGGCTCTCGGCTCTTCTCCACCACCCCTCGGCTATATTTATACCCCCAGTCTCACTCCCAGAACCCGATCGCCGTGCAGCCGAGTGAGACAGATGTACTCGAAAAAAAAAATATTAAAAAAAGAGGCGGTGAGGGTGTGCTCCGTGTGCGTGTATTCGTGGAGATTCCGAAGGATTTCTAGGGGTGTCCGCGCCAAAACGCCACGCGACTCCGTGCCGACGGCACCACGGAGCCAGCACTCGCAGCCTCCTCGTCGTGGACATCGGGTACACGCGCGCGAAATCATCAGTCAGTTCCCCTCCCAATCCCACCCCCGCCGGAGGCGAGTGTTTTGATTTCAGTTTGTGATCAATTGACTTCAATTAAATGGGAAATTCGTTGTTTTGGTGAGGTAATATGACTGGTTAATTTGAGGAATTGTTGTGCGGTTTGTCTAGTCGTTGGTCGATTAACAGCTTCACCTGTGATTTACTGAACTGTGATTTCGTGTGACTGTGCGGCGGATCTGGGAGACAACCGCCGCAGGCGAGTATTAGGTGAGTTTTTGGGTGAATTGAGATGTTTTTTTTTCCGGGGGCTCAAGGGGTGAAATAATTAGGTAATAGACGCGTGAAATTCTCCGTGAAGCCGGGGGCGCGTCTCAATTGGCGGGGTACACAAGTGTTCCCCGGCACCCTGGGGTCGTCGTCAGGTCGGACGGGGCGAGGGTGTCTTTTGAAATGTTCCGGGTAATCTCCTTCGGCTGAAGATTTTTTTTTTTTGGTGCTCTCTTGTCGCTTTCATTTTCGGGAGTCGGGAGTGTTTGAAAATTGCAGGGGCTGGGGGAAATCATCTCCGTCGGATCAACTCGCATCCCCGGGGCGAGCTACAGCTCTTCAATCGACCATGTAGACCCCCTGGATCCCGGTAATCTTCAAAATATAACGTACAACTTAATCCCAAAAAAATATGTTCGCCAGTGAAAAGGTGAAAGAGAGACTGGACTCGTAAATTTTTTTCGTGAATTTTAGGATTTTTTTTTTCGATGAAGAAATCTGGAGTCAACATTTGGGGACATGAGGTGTCTCAATTTTCAGTTGTCCATGATTAGGAATATTTTTCTCCCAAATTGTTTAGAAATTGACGTCAACTTCCTCCAAATGAACTGACAATTCCAATCAATTGACAATTCGTAAAAATGTTTGGCCGATTTTCACTCAATTTTCAATGATTTAAAAATAGAAGTCTCGGTGTACTGAGAAAAAATATCATTTTCCGAATCAAATATTATTCTGACAAGAATTTATAACGCATTTTACTACAGAAATTCCGGGAATATTTCATACAAACGAGTGACGCCAAAAATTTATTAAATTTACATGCATTTTGTCGGTGATAAACAATTCGTTATTGTAATGTCTACACTGAAAACAAAATCTAATATTGCCAACCATATTTGCTTAAACATCCCACTGCCCGAAATTCTCGTAGTATAGAACGCGCTTTCAATTCCGGCCAGAGCGACCCTTCAGTGCTCCCTCTCAATTCTCAATAAATTTCTGATTAATAAAAATCCGAAAAATTCCCAAGCTCAAGTGTTCCCAATTAAACCCTTAAATTTATCTTCATTAATCCCCCAAACTTTCCATAAATCTCAAATTCGATATAACCCCATGAATTAATCTCTACCATATCCCCAAAATATTTCCAAAAATGTCCAAATACATACCGCGAAATGCAATTAAATTATCAATTTTTCCTTACAATTTAACCTCGCGAAATCCGCTAAAATCCCCTGACAAAATGACCGTCAACAACTCCTCGAGTTTCCAAAAAATCTCGAATTCAAACTAACCCCATAACCAAGTTTCTGCAGCATCTCCAAAATATATAAAATAAAAAAAATGCAAATCTAAATCACGAAATATAATTCAACGTTCAATGCTTACACATTTAATTCCGCGATAACCCCATAAATCCCCTAATTAACTCTGGCCCCCGACCCCGCGAAAGCCCATTGAAACAGGGAGAACCGTGAAGATCCGGTATGACAACTCATTTATGTTACCCTCTTTGGCCGTAGCCCGCACTCGGGGTATTCCATCTCCCAGACCTCCCACAAGTGTCATGTACAACGAAAGCGTCGACATGGAACGCGACACGGGACTCAGTTATTATCCACATTATTACGCGTTCACAGTAATAGGTACCATACATTCGCGCCCGCGTGTCGCATTATGCTCTAACAGTTCCGGAAAATCCTCAGTTAATGATGTGCCCACCGCCCCACCTCATCCATCCGCGAGTAGTATCAGCCAAAGAAAGGCAGATAGAAAAGCCAAACGCGTAATACCAAGCCCATCTCCGGTACAGCGAACAACAGTTACTTATGCACTTCCATAGCCCCCTATTCACTGTTATCTTCCCGCCTGAATTAATGCTCGAGGATTTCGCTATTTGGTATGAATTAATTGCCGCAGAATCATTGAATTAAATCATTTGTACGTTATTATATCATTCATTAAATTAGCCGCTCAAAAGAGCGTTCGTACCTCACAATTTCATAAACTTTTTAATTGACTCTATTTACCGATTTAACGAAACACATGTTACATATGTGTGACGTTAATTGCTGATAAAATCGAGGTGAATAAAAAATGAGTACACAAGACCACCGGAAAGTCGAGGACGAAGTCTCGGGTATTGGGCTAGACGTGGATGTGACGGCTGACATGATCCGCGAGGTGAATTTTTTTATTTCTTTGGGGGGAAAGTAATAAATTGCTATGAGGGGGCACATTAGGTTGGGGTACTGCCGGCGAGATTGGGGGAAAATGCAATTTTGCGCATTAAACAGCCTTGCGACGATCTAATGACAGACACAAACTTCAGAACTACAGAAAATTTCAGTTTTAATTCGGGTCCGAAAAATATGAGATTCGCAAAACTATTTTTTTTCTTTCCATTTTAGAAGAAATCAATTGTAAGGTATTTATGAATTCAAATGCGTAATTCACTTGTCAACAAAAAATAAATTCTATTACGTAAATTATGTTTGCGTAAACGTTAATTCAGTTAGAAACGTACGTCAGGATTGAAGTTTTTTGTAAACGTAAATCATGGTTCTGAATTTGACGTTCTCAGAAATGCAAATCCATTATAAAAAAATCCAATGTAACGTTTTCTGTCACCGGGTCATTCGGATATATATTTATACACACATATAAATAGACACATATATATAGTATATATATATAATATATAGAATATATATACATATATATATATGCGTTTTGAGGGTGATTGGTTGAAAAATTGGTCTAATTCAGAGAAATATAAATTCATGTTAAAGCGCTACAAACGTAATATAGGATTCCCCGTTTCGCGATACTAATTGAACCGAAAATCGACACATTTTGCGATAGCATTCTGCCTCCCTCCGCCTCATTCGAATGAGGATAATATTTACAACCGGTAGATAAATTTCGCGATAGCTGCGGGACAAAAAGACAGAGGGGGAGGGGGGAGAACGGGCTAAATCGACAGCTTGGCGTCTTGTAAACACAAGCCGTCGCGATCCTGTTTGCGCTCGCTCGGGCATAATCCCGACTAATCCCCTTGCACAATAAGGCCAGTGATGTACTCTCCGGTGGATTTTCCTTTTTTTTCCATCGTCCCCCCTCTTACCATTCCATTCTCTTTCGCACTCAATTTCCTCGGGGGGTGGGGAGAGTGGAAAAGAGAGAATTGTCGCGAGACGCGGCATCCACTTTCCACTCGCTTTGGGATTGGGATTTCGCTGGGTTACGTGCATCGAGACCCTTCGGAACTCACTAATTATCGCACTTACACGTGCCACCGCAATCGTTGATACTCTTATCGAGGGCTACAATTGCCGGGTTCGAAGGTAAAAAAATTTTTTTTTTAAACCCCCAATGACTGGGAAAAAAAATTCCCGGTTTTATTTAATTACGAACAAATCGATGACATTTGTTACGTTCTATTGAGTCGGGCTGAGGTTCACTGAACCCTTATGAAGAGGTGAAAATCGGTTATCATGGGACAATGAATATTTCAGGTCAATCCCGTGAAAACAGGCTTCAAGTGTCAGCCAATTGACACAGCTGTAATTAGTCAAGGTCGACTGAATATTACGCTAAATAAATGTGTTATCGAATCTCTTGGGAGCGGATTGTGTACTTGACTGGCGTCAGGGATCGCCTGTTTCCATGGCAAATTTATTGCGGTAGAGTCATTAATCGAGGGTTTTTTTAAAATGTTTTTCAGTGAAGAAAAGGCGATCAAAGGCCCGAAGATTCTGCCTTCGCAGCAATTGGGCGCTGCGGTCGCTCCATGGCCGGGCGCGACTGGCCTTCTGGCCTCCGTTACCGCTGACGATATGGCGCATAAAGGTGAGTAAATAATCATGTCTCGAGATTTTTGTAAATTTAGATTTTAATCGAATCGGTGGGAGTATTCTTTTTTTTTTGTCAGTCGCGACGTTTTTTTTTGAGAAGTTATTGAACTGAATTCGAGAATTGTTTGGTGTGAATGGAGGACTAGGATACGCTAAATAATTTATTTATTGAAATTTCCGATAGGAATGAATAGTTTTCCGAAGTGAGCAATTTTTACGGAACTTTCGAGCAATTTCGGGAGGACAAAATTCACTTGTTGATGGCGAACCCAATGGAAACTGTAATTTTAAGTCTCATTGAAATATATTTTGAAGGCATTGGAGATCTCTGAAAATTTTTAACAACCATTTTAGGTCGTTATAAATTAATTTCAAAGATTAAATTAATTAAATTAGTTGACTCCTTTCCATTTTCTTAGGGTCGAAAAATGTTGATTTAAAAAAAATTTTACTAAAAATTTGAATATTATGAAAAAAACTTGCGCTCAAAATGCCTGGAAAGTCAAGGCGCAAACATTATTGATAAAAGATAAGATAAAAGGGAATAAACTATACTCCTTGTAATTTTGTCTAGAAATTTTTCTACTCGTGTGTCTCGTTTTGGAAAATTGCTCAACTATTCAGTAAAATTTATTTACCGTTTACCAAAAATTGTCTAGACACATTCACTGAAAAAGAATTATAATTAGGCCGATCAAATATTCGTCGGGCGTTGAATTTTTCTGTGCGTTTGGATAAATTTTTTCCTGAACGGTCAAAATACAAGGCGACAATGTTACCAAGGGAACAGTAATTTTTACTTAACAAATTTATCTCCGCGCGAGGGGCTGGGAGGGGCGCACAACACAGTGAATCCACAAGTGAGTAAACATCCCAAGATAGACGATGTCCGTAGTGGGTTTCAGCTGAATGGATATGATTCTCGAGGCGCGTTCAGGGTGCTTGAAAATCGCCCGAGTTATCTGACCGAGTGCGCGCAAGTCCACTGGGGTGTGTAGCGTTAAGTTGCCGTTGCGATCATCGAATCAAGTGCCGCGACATTCTAGCCCAAATGTCATGAACTCCATCATCAAACTTTGACCAGCATTCGATTGCCCAGAACAAGTACAAACCAATTAATATTGGCTTACTTTACCAAAAAAAAAAAATCGGGGAAAAACAGTGTCCGAATTCGAGTTATTTTCTGTAAATATTTTTGAGTTACTAAAAAATGCCTGACTTGGCATAAAAAATTATTCCGAATTTCCGAGTTGAATGCAGGATTTTTATGGTCGATTGGATCGCATATTAAAATCAATTAAATTTTTCGGTAATTTTCCGAATATTTTTCACTTTCAATTAAGGTATGAATACCAGCGGTGAAAAAAAAAAATATGATTTTGCCAATCAAATATTTCTCTATCGACAATTTAAAGCGATTTCTACAGCAGGAATTTCGGTCATTCGGTCGTCTAAGACAAATTTATTTGGCAAAATTATATTTTTTTTCTCATTGCAGAACTCAATTGAGCAAAATTTTGGACTTGCAAGTAAGATTTCGTCCCAAAGGAAAGCGCAAGGATTAATATCTCCCCTGATTTTGCCAAGAGAATTGAAGAAAACCGTGGAAATTGATCGCTCCAGTACTCCTTATACCCTCCACGAATATATGCAAGACACTTCACATAGAAAAGAAGAAGAAAAAAAAGAAATGTGAAGTAGAGGAGGAAAAAACGCTCTGCAAAGTTCTCCGGAGCGAAACACCAGAGTTCCCTTCCTCGTTTGATCCGACGGGCGTCGCGACGAGCGCCTCGACGACTCTTATTCAATTAATTCGTAACTGCTCCTCGGCGACAAAAATGCCGCCACCCCCGGTACACGCTCAGTCGTCCTCTTCACTCTCTTTCGAGCGCGAAAAAGAGGGGAGAAAATCACGAGGGAGAGGCGCAGCGTTAAGAAATCCCCAGTTTCAAAGGTCGCACACACACACCCCCTCGCCACCTCCTCTGCTAACTCAGCGAAAAAAAAAGAAATCCCTGCTCTTTCTTCAACCCCATTTTTCTCAATTCTTCTTCCGTCTCTAAATTTTTATACTTTTTTTTTGTTTCAAAATCACGCGTATTGATTCGATAATCTCTCGAGCATGTGGCAATGAGGAATTGCGAAATAGTAAGACGAGATAAGTGCATTTTACATATTTCTTCAAAACCCGTATTATCTCAGGAAGGAATAGTGCTAGGAGAAATTATCAAATAAATTTATTTGGTGCAAAATTGATCAGCTACAAAAATCATTTTGTGACATTATCTCCTAAAATCACTCTTTACTGAGTTAATCCGCGTTTTATGAAGATCGGAAAAATACACTTATCTCGCGTTACCAGTTCGCTACTGAAATGCCGATTTCTGCCAATTTCTGAAGGCAATTTTTACGGCAGTTGGAAATATTTCTGAAATTATAAAACTGATTTCGTCTGGATTCACGGAAATCGGGAATTTAAAAAAAATTTCTGTGTAATATTCACTTCAATTATTATATCATAGCAATTTATTCGGCTGCAGGAAAATATTGTGAAATAAATCGGAAATCTTCATTCCCATTTTTACAAAGTGGCAGTAGTGCAAACTGACTGCCATGCAACACCACTGTCACCATGTCTGAACGTCAGTCCATAACTTTTTTTGTTAGAAAACCGTCTAATTAGTTACAATATGACAGTCACATTTCACATCTGTCACTTTCCCGCCAGTTTCCGAATTTAATTGGCAAACAGTCGTCCACTATTTGATGATTGTTTATTGTTGTTCGCGCATTCCTTTGCGAACTAATGATGAGACTCGTCATTTATCTGAATTTAGTACAGGGAGAGAGATATCCAATAAAAATTACGGAACAAGTCACGTAATCTGCCAGCGAAGTTGAAATTTCACAGATTATTTTTCCCATCCAAATCTTGGCCAATAGGATTGCACCATTCGATGTTATTTTGTATAGTCAATACGGTATTTCAGCGGAAATTCTTGGAAATTTCACTGGAAATTTTTCATGTTGCCTATATAAAAAAAAAAAAATGATGAAGTAACCCTCAATTGTATCTGACAGATTGGATTTTATTATGGTTATTGAAAAAGTTTAATAGAAAATGAGCAGATTTGGGGATTGTTCTC
>JAPYZM010003263.1:0-11616 GCA_030522845.1 Psyttalia concolor
GCATCATCAGCCATCCCTATGCAAATGACACACTCTGGCGAATCTTCATGCTTAAATTTATGAAGATAAGCCCGGAAACACCCATGTCCTGAAAGCATTAGACAAAGGTAATAATTAACTTCACCATGCTTTCGACTTACCCACGCTTGCACTGTAGGGATCAAGCGATGAGTCCATCTCCCCTTGGTAGAAGCGTCCGACCTAAGCTGCCAAATTTCCAGGCTCCTTCGTCTCTCTTCCGCCAACAGCGCCTCGAGATTCTTCGAGATTCTGAAATCCAAAAGGGAAATCCTGATAGAGAACTGAGTACAAATTCTCATGTAACTTCTGTGGCTGGTTGGAAAATTGTGCCAATAGCAGGAAAGGTGCAACTGGACGTTATGATAGAAAGGACACCAACAATAGCAAAATTTGTAACGAGATTTCTCCCGTTACGGGTAACCGTGTACCCTGCGATACCGACTACGGGAGTCGGCGCGCAATAGAGGAGTGCACGCCAAGAAAACGGCGAAGATAGTACCGTCAACTGGGAAAGTTGACGATAGATGATTGGATCACCAGAGGTCGGCGAGAGGCCGAGTGACGGTGAGTACACCAAAAAGGATCACGCCCTGAGGTGTGGCTTTGGGCTAACCTGCGTGTCAGGACGTGATTAGCAGGCCGCCATATTCGCTGTCGCCCGATCTGGAAATTAGCCCTGCTGCGCAAGGGAGGAAAAGGGCCAACGGACAGGCATTCCAACTGGGCATTTCCAGAGGCGTCAATGACTTAGCCTGCGAACCAACGGCTAGGTGAAAGGACTAGCGCCCCTCGATTGTCGTCAAGTCGATTGGCGTTAATGAGATAACGGATGACCCACTGGTGCTGAGAGATTTAGACTAGGGGTTAAGGTCCCAGGAGATTTCAGGCAGTCGGAGATGGGCTCTTGAAGCGAGCAGACCAGCTCGTAAGGCTCTGCTCCAAGAGAGAGTAGCGACCGATCCTTTTTAGGGATTCGGAGAGTTCGCTGTTAGGCCTAAGGACAGCGAGAGTGGGGTGCTTAGCGCCCCGCCTCGTAGTGGATGGCTGAATGGATGAGTGGATGGGAGAAGAAGCCTCTTTGGAAATGAAATCCCAGGATGACGTGGTTGGCTGGCTTGAGGATGGGAAAGATCCTTGCAGGCTAGGGCCATGTCAACTCCTGGAGTAGTAGTCGGGGGTAGACTCGCGATGAGATAGCCGTTACCGACATCTGACGGTTGAGTTGGGGTGGATCTAGGTGGTTGAGGCGAGGCCTCCAGATACCTAAGTAGCACGTGCCTCCTGAGTCTCAGCGCCCTGTGGGGTGGGAAGGATTCCCAGGCTATTCGCAAGCACCGAGAATGTCGCATTCGAGGTGACAGCTACCCGAAGGGGGCCTTACCCCTCGGCGATGGAGCGGAAATCGTGGTTTCCGGTACCAGAAACTCCTCACATAGGGGTAACTCGGCGGCTTGATTGGTGAACCTCCCCAACTCAACCACACCCTCTGTTGCTGGCCAGACCGATGAGTCCCGCCACTCCGAAAGCCCTCTAGACCGACGAGGTCGCCTCAGAGGCCGGTTTTACCGTTGGACTTCCGGTAAAAACTCCACTGGCGCCCAACTCACTTAGTGATAGTGAATGGAACCAGTGAGAGTAATTTCCCTGCGGGGAATACCCCGTGAGGAAATCTCTTAAAAATTTTACATAATGGATAACCTGGGAACACCGATAATTCTAGGGGTCGACATAATGAGGCAAGTTAGACTAAAAATAAGTTTCAAACCCGAGGACGAAGCAAGGTGTGATAACAATAGTCAAGTCCATTCAAGATTTAATTTGGAGATGATCCGCCTGAAGATTGATGATTCCGCTGAGGTGGTGGTCATGAGGAAGAAACTGAGCGGATAATTGAAATTGAGTCTGGACTTGATGGAGACTCTGATATAAGTGAAGAAACTGAGGAACAAGGACCAGTTCTAACGATCACGGAGAAGGAGATAGATTATACAAATGCCCTTCAATATATTCAAGAGGAATTGAAGAAATTTAAAGAAGTTCAAGGACCAACTCATCTGGTTGAACACACATTCGAATAACACCTGGTACAGAGCGCATCAAATTTCGACATAATCCTAAGAATCTTGCAATACTGAAGATGATGCACGACGAAGTAAACAAAATGTTAGCAGATGGAGTCGTAGTAACCTCTGAAAGTGCATGGAATTCTCCAGTAGTACTAGTAAAGAAGACGACGGAAGAGCACAGATTTTGTGTGGATTACCGTAAAGTGAATGCGATTACAGTTAAAGACGCGTAGCCCTTGCCACATGTGAACATGATGTTAGACAAGTTTCGGAATGCTTATTATTCTTGATAAGGTCATCAATCCAGGATTAGAATCAAATGGTGAAGCGTACCTGGATGACATTGTTGTTACTGGATCATCGCTTTCGGAACATGTGGAGAATGTCTCTAAAGTACTCCAAGCATTGAGGGACGCCAAATTGCAAATAAATATAGAAAAGAGCAAACTCCTACAGGACGAAACGCAATACCTAGGACAAATTGTTGGGAGACATGGCATTCGCACTGATCCACAGAAGGTCAAGGCCCTAGTGGAAATGCCAGAACCCCATTCATCGGTGTAGTATCATAGTATGCTGTATCATAGTATTCCCACGGCGCGAAAGGTGCTGCTTTAGTGAGCATGCCACTTCCTGTGACGCACATACAGGGTTTGGTTATCATTGGGTAAAGAATATCCGTCTCAGAGATCAGCATTTTCGACGCCCAAGGTTAAATGAACGCGTGATCAAGAATGCTGATCAAGAAACACCAACAACTGGACGTCTCTAATTGAACAGCGACCAGTAACGGACTCAGTCCCCGTTGAACTGCAAAACCTTCAACGTCGAGCGATTCCTGCGTTCTATTCGCCGACACTCCACCGACGCTGAGTTGGTTTCCCTTAGTCTTTGGCCTCAACCGTTCGGCAGACTGTGCGGAGTGTCCTAAAACGATTTTCCGCAGTAACCAACGTCGCGAGAATTACCCAGACCTTCGTAGTCGTTAGCTAGAGTGTATCATACACTTTGTGTCACTCGTTGGACTCATACGTCATGTAGTTAATACGTGATAGTTTCATAACAAGTGACTGTTAACCTTTACATCCAACTTCAGAAATAAGACCTCAAAACTTATGAAGTTCACCTCACCGAAAATTCCACGAATATTATAGAATTTTCTCCATCATCTGGACACCTAACCTCACGGACATCCATCTGCCCATTTATCAAAAATTATATCACGCGCCTCTCGGAGGAACTTCGCCAAGAGCTCAGCTCGTGAAAACAGAAGGGGGTCCATCGGATTTTTCGCAACCGAGCAACCGGATCCTAATCTAGCATACCAAAAGGAAGGACGATCTGGGAGTCAGAGAACACTAGCAGACTAAGGGGTAATAATGCAATATTGCAAATCTGCAATTCTCACCGGAGAATTGGAAACTAAACCATTTTTGTCAGCAGCTAGCTATACTAGCGTTACTTACTAGCGAGCTGTGGTCGAGCCATTGCAAGTGGCCAGCGACATCAATCCCAGACTGTGATCGGGATGCAGTTGGTCGCAATCGATAGATTTTGTTAAGAAGTAGATCGCAGTCCTTTGGGAGCTAAATCGCCACACTCCTTTATTTTTTTAAAGAAAAAAGTGGTAAAACGGCAAATTCATCTTACAATTCCTTCTGTTCAGGCTCCCGGGTGATCAGTTGGTGCAGTCGGGATGGAGTTAGTCGCGATCGATAGATTTGGTTAAGAAGCAGATCGGAGTGTTTTGGGAGCGACATCTTCCCACTCTTTTTCAGTTTTTTAAAGAAGAAAATTGTACAAAGAGAATTTCATCTTATAATTCCTTCGGTTCACGCTCCCGGGCGATCAGTTCGTGCGATCAGGATGGAGTTGGTCGCGATCGATAGATTTTGTCATGAAGTAGATCGGAGTCCTTTGGGACCCACATCGCCCCACTCCTTTTTGAGTTCTTCGAAAAGTACGGATCACAAGAAAATTTGATCTTTCAATTCCCTCCGTTTACGCTCCCGAGCCATCAGTTGGTGCGATCGGGATGGAGTTGCTCGCGATCGATAGAAGTCATCAAGGACAAAATTGGGTTAGTTTGGGAATAAAATCACATTTAAACCTATCGGAAAGATATTTACGAGGTCCGCCGAGGGCCGAATCAACAGAAACAGTCACCCAAGTATTGGGAGACCGGCCTCAACTTTTTTTTTTACAATTCGTTTCCAATTCGAAATTGCATAATATCTGGCATTTTCATTGCATGTGCGTCTAATCACAGCTTTAGCGATCTACCGACTGAAGTGTAATCGGAGGGATTATATGCGGGAGAATCTACGGACTGAAGTGTAATCGTATCGATTCCTCGCATGTAATTCCTCCGATTACACTTCAGTCGGTAGAACACTACCCTGGTGGACCTGTCGATTGTACAAATCGTGCGACCCAGTTAGTCGATTGTCATTCGATCGTTGGCCGATTGTGATGTCGAGTCTCGGTAGCTTAATCGACCTACAATCAAGTTACCTGCAAGTCGATTGCGACTCGATTGCTGGAAATCCGTTGGAATCGAGTATAAGTCGATTACAAACCAATTATAAGAAAATTGTTTCAATCGAAATGAAATTCACATTGAGACTCGATTCCAACACATGTCTAGATTGAATCGACTCGCAATCGACTTTCAGGAAACTTGATTGTAAGTCGTTTAAGCTACCTACCCTCGACATCACAATCGACCAGCGATCGGATGGCAATCGATTAGGCGGATCACTAGCTTCTAAGAATCGACAGTCCGTAGGGTGGCGTTGAATTACACACACTTGCAAAGAGAAACACCATACATCGCTCGGTCGCTAACTCAGCGTGTAGCGCGCTCGAGTGTAATCGTTGAGTTCCCGCCCTTGCAACGTAAGATACTACACTGAGAGAAAAATATTCTTTTCTTCATCCGCTACCTGAAAGTACGCATTTCCGGGCAAAAATTAGGTTGCCAAACAATCTCTTTTGTGGCCAGCACAGTTACAGCGCCATTCTTTCGTCGCGAGTGTTGGCCAATCGTGAAACTAACGATTTGGGCGACTCAAACACACACTAAAGCCCGTAGTGCCGGTGCATAACAATACGAGCATAACCTCGAAAATGGATCCATCATGATCTGAAGGTTCTGCGGACGAGGAAGAAATTTTGAGGAATTTTGACGCAGAAGCAACAATTATTGAGCTAACTGAAACCCCACCAAAGAAGTCAGCCGACCGATATCTACTAGTGTATAATACGTATAAGAAGTGACGGGAGGACAATCGCAGTTCACTGGCGACCTCAGAAGAAAACAATTTAAGGCACAGGTGTAATAGTTCGTATCCTCGAAATCGCTGTGACTAATTTCAAGGAAAACAATTATTAAATCATGAGGAAACCTCATTTTGGACCTCCATGGATGATTTCAGCAGGTCAGAAATTAGATCTACTGATGATTTGATCAGTATTTCACGTGTAATCAGGTTCGGCGATTTCGAAGTGACAAATTAATTACACCCGGACCCTAATTATTTACTTTGAGAGCTTGAACGTGAAATTAAAATCACCCACTTTATGGAGCGCTTGGAGCCTGTTGCGCAAAACATTGAATACCAAAGCAGATATTAGGCTACTGAACATGTTGAAATATAAAACATGATACTTTTGGATTTTTAATTATTTTTCACCTCTTGCCGATCCCGACCAGCAAAACGTCGGCTACGCCTCGGTTTTGCAAAAGTCGGGCAGGCATCCGCCTCCTACTGTCTCATGTAGTACGCGCAGTGGCCGGAAGGGCGCTCGCGTAAGCCACAAAAGTTGAAGTGGCAAATATCAATAATATTTACGAATTTTTCTAATTAAGCGTACTTTCAGATGGAGACGAAGAAAAATAGTATACGACTCGGCTTCGCCTCGGCCTTATTTCACATGCGCCGGGAAACCCAGCTTTCTGGCCTTGGGTCGTAATGTACTATTTGCCTGGAAAATTAATTCTTGGTTCAAGAATATTTTTTACTATCACATAATTCTTGACCCAATCTCTTTCTTTTGTCCCTTAAGTATGTACGCTATCCAGGCAATGAAAAAGCTTATAACTTTCCTTCTTTGGACGATGAAAAATACTTAAGGAACAGAAGAAAAAGATTGGCTCAAAAATTATGCAATAGTAAAAAATATTCTTGAAACAAGAATTAATTTTTCATCCAAAAGTACGTTTTTCTCTCAGTGTATTACATATTTCACTGACATTTATCTTTGGTTAGACTTTAGGATAATATTGAACCAGAGATTTTTATTTACAACTTGAACGACAGGATGGTTAGATTAAACGCAGTGGAATAAATTCAACAAACCCAGTTTTATACTTTTTACGGACATTGAGGAACTATTTCACATCCAAGAAAATTTTAAGACCATTCAACTATCAGCAAGGCCTCGTCAATACCCAATATTTCTCGAACTCTAAATAATACTTGTATAATTGGAATACCATCATGGCCTGTATTTCTCCTTATTAGCGATCTTATTAATCATTTAATCTTGTTAATTATTTTTTCTCTCCCTTTGGTTGAAACACATCAGATACTCCTTCGACGTTTTGACAAACTCACATACGTCCCTGATAACCGCGATTATTACTATTTATCATTGATGCAGAGTATTGTATATCTGTTGTTACGATGATTTGTACTGTTTGACCTATTCTAGAATTTATAAGAGAGTGCTGCTTACCTTCTCTCAGCTACGGTATTTCTCTATCGGACAATTTTCAGCCACATTCATCTCCAAAAAGTCGTTTCCCAAATATATAGCATGGATAACTTTGTTCAAATTGACGCAAGGATTATGAGAAAGTGAGCGATAATTCATCATAGTGTACCAGAATTATGGAAACTACCACAAAACTAGATTGTTTGCTGAAAATGATCGAAGTTATCGGGTACTTGTAGAGTTCAAGACTTCTTAGAATCCAGAGTATGCATTTATTAAGACATTATATCCGAGAAACTACTGTATCAATCGAGTATTTCGTAATACTAATCGAACGGGGCACATTGATAATTCATTTTATAAAGGCATTATAATCACTGAGTGGACTCATGAAAGCGTTCATTGATACGATAGCCTTCACGCTATGCAGTGGCAGTAGCATCGACCAATTTGAGATCACCCCGGCATTTTTGTAGGAGATATGAAGCAGTGCAAGTGGCGTCAAATGCTGAAAATGTACCAGAAAATTATGAACCTGAATGTCACATAAAAAAAAAGAGTGCAGAGGAATTACACGCGGCAGAAGAGTAACTTCGGCAGTTTGAAATTCTAATGATTCTAATATAGACTCGAAAAAGAGTACTTGCTCGGAGTGCGGCGTACTGATGGCTAGTGAGAAAAATACTTTTCGCCAGTAGCAAAGTTTCTTCAACCGGAAGACAAATTTAAGCCTTGTTCGAAATTCTGACAATACTGGCTGCTAGGGTTTGCCCCGAAGTTCCTAGTTACTTGAAGCAAGTACCAATTTTTTTTTTGTTGTTGTGTTGTTGTTTTCTTTGAATGCTATTTTTTTCGTATTCTGAGATTTCTTAATTGAGGGAGCAGTTGTTTTGATGAAAGAGGGTTTTGAATGGAGAGAAGGGATAATTGGGATAAGTCACAAATTTATTGAGAAGGAATTTTCTTGTGCGGAGAAGATTGATTTGTGTGAAGGGCACCAAGATTTTTAATATCAATTTTTTCATTAATCATTTTGGAGTCCAAATTTTGAGCGTCATGTTTTTTATTTCAAACTTGCGAATCCGAAAACAAACAAACGTTTGAATTTCACACCTTTTATTTCAAAATTGGAATTAAAAATATTTTGAACTCCTAATTTGAATTTGAATTTTTTGCGAGGTAGAAATTTTACTTTCAAATTTTTTATTCCAAATTGTAAATGGTAAATTTGTTAATTTTGTCTCTTCTGCAAGTGAGCCACTTTTGCATAGAGAAATTGCCTTCCAATAATAGAATCTCTAATGATATACGTTCGCAGAAAATAATTTCAGTACTTGCGAAAAGTAACTCAGTACTTCTCGCAAGACGCTTAAATTACTTCTGACCAATATTTTTCGGACTTTTCACAAGTAACTTGCCCCAAGTACCAGTGGAACTGACCATTAGTACATTTTCTTATTTATGAAAATTTCACATGAATAACTAAGAAACCAACAAAACTGTCCCCCACTCAACCCATAATTTCACATTGACTCACGAGGCGGCCCGTCGTTTTTCAGTATTTCCACCAACTTACTCTCTACTGCCGAACGAATATGAGGAGTGGGGCAGCTACCCACCATTTCATGACCGTTTCACAAATTTGTGATAGAGTGCACGGTATTTTCGGCCCACTCTAGCGCGCCCAAAGACGTTTCACTTAAAAAATCAGCAAAATATCTAAGAAATATTTACCTAGTGGGCACTTTATCATCACTTCATCCACATCAGCAGAAGGATAGGTTTTACTGATGAATTCGCGAATTGCTGTGGGAATCCAGCTACCGTCATGCTCGTCCACCTGTGAAACAATTGCTTAATTATGTGAATATTATCCATCTCTATCTGAGAAGGGTTCATTATTCGATCATACCAATTTCCATTTCCGCATCATGCACACACTGAAACAACGAAGCTTACTGTCGTCATCCCATTCATTTCGCTGGTAACTGCGTCTTAAATATAGAAATTTGAAATATTATAAATACTAGAATTGCTGTTAGTGAGAAAAGTAACCATTTTGCATTATAAGAATTATTATTTTACAATATAAAATAGCATTTCGTAGAATAAAACTATCGACGCATAGATGAGGTCCATACGTCCCACTATACGACTTCTGTTTGGTGACTATTAACTCCTAACTAATTTGATGATCCTCCTTTTCAACAGAGAAAAAAATATGTACTTCCTTTCGCAGACATATTAAAAAGTTGAAAGGTTTCTACTAGCAGAATTGGAAGAATTTCCAATTTTTGTTTTTAATTTGCAATCTTAAGTTTTTTAAGCCGAAGTTTTAAATTATTTCAAATATGTAAATAATGTTCTATACGAAATAAAAACACTTGGTAATGAAAAACAAAGCTTAGTTGGAAGAGTGCTCGATGCGTAACTGAGAAATCCAGGTTCGAATCCCCGATAGTTCTATCGGGATTTATTTTCTCTCTAAATTATAATTTTATTCGATGTTTTCTTCTTCTTATTTCACGTGAGGCACACATATTATTATTGATGCGCAATATATTATTCTCTGAATATGTTGTTCGTTTAGACAAAATACACAAAAAGAACCCTATTCTTGTTAACGACTATTTCCATTATCTTACCAAGACTAGCACCTTCATCGGCAATGCAGGCATGTCTCAATTCTTTATCAAGAGGTGTTCCCTATAAGAGAAACTCATTAATTAAAAATCATCGGAAAAGTTTGCAGAATGTGAGAAAATTTCCATTTGAAATCTTACAACATAAGAAAGCATCCAATTCTAATTCCGATTTTCATGAACAATCGATTAATAAAATTGATCAATGACAGTCATTTTTCATGGCACAGCTTTTTTGCAAGAATTTTCTCCTCATTTCATTCAAACATCTCATACGTCGTGTAGATTTCGAGGTATAATTTCGATGTAAGTTACGCACTCAATGCGTCAACACTGTGAGCCTTTTATAGCATAATTGTCCCTTGATGAATGAGACCCAGAGTTAACTCTGACTCTGAACCATTACGAACAAATCATTAACGGCAACCGGTGTCCGACACTAGAAATGTAATTTCCTATGAAATACCAGCAAAAGTAAACCAACCATACATTAGTTTTCGAAGGAAAAATTGTGAGAGGCTATATTTGCCTATTACCTGCTAGCAAAACTAACTAACTAATCGGAACGTATAGGTACTCATCTAAAATTTTCATTGAAACTGACTTTCATTCACCATTGAGTACTTGAACTAAGTGAAATCGGCAACAAAATCGAGTTGGACCCAATTTGGTGAAGAACTGGAGGATGAGAAATGAGCACCATTGTACATCACTGTATACCTTGTGGAGTTCCCACCAGCCGTGTGCTCGTCGCAACCCTGGGTAACCCTAAGTGCTGGTGAGGTTTGTTTATACTTTACTGCATAGGATTTGAATGTAATAGAATTTATTTAAATTTTATAATTGATATACGTTCAGTAGAGAATGTGAGGGGAAGGTTCCGTAAATCTGCCCAATCTAAGCAAACTGAATTCCAAATCTTTATGTCTTGAAAATTGGCATCTATAGCGGAAGAATCTTTCCTACTTTCAGTACATATTCATTCTTCACCCTCCTTCTTCTTCTTCGCCAACGCGTTTTCATTCTATCCTGATCTGTGCGAAAGGAACAAAGATTATCGTGTCGCAAGTACTATTCCAATGCCCATCTGACCGTCATAACCGTCATTTTTCAACTTTATTAGTTAATAGCATGTTAAATAAACTCAGAAGCCGACTCATAACTCCACCTTCTTTCATCCGAGAGATAAAACCGGCGTTTTGCAATGGACTGTCTAGAACGTCTGATACTCACAAGGACTGCAGCTACACAAATTATCAATACAATGACAATGATCTTCATTGTTCAATTTTTTTCTGATGCAGAGACAATAAAATTGATTCAAACGCTGGAGAATTACGACGCGTCAATAAAATTTTCCAGCTATTTATATGCCTGAATTAAATTGTTAATACGCAGCTCAGCGAAGACATGCCTACAATATGCAGGAAGAAACTAAAAATACAAAATCTCGATATTTTTTTCCTTGCATTAATGAGGGGTATGCGTAAGTTGATACTTATAATTAAGTACAGGAGATAACATCACAAAAAGCGCTGAGAAAATCATGAAAATGTCGAAGGAAATGTTGAAGATTTCCCAGATATTCCAACAAATTGCAAAAAAAGCAGATATCCGACGTATGTGTATAATATGTATTTATTCAACTGTTTCTCGTTGTGTAAATTACGCATAGATATGTAACATTGAATAAGTGTTCACTATTGGAAAAAACATAAAATTTAATGGGCTATTTACTGCTAATTTACAGGACAGCAATACTGAATGGGACTTACAGATAGAAAATTCGTATAGAGTATAATTATCCATTACCAAGTTACACTGAATTTTCAGTGAAGTCTGAACTATCATCATTTTTTTGCCTCTGAAATCAGATTCACTGTCTCTATCGTGCAAACTCAAGAATATCTTCAATCCATTTTTTTGGATTACTTGCGTAATTTCCATGGGCTAATGAATCTAAAATTTATTCGGAACTGAGACAAATGTTGATTTATTTTGCATTTATCGTCATAAAAGTGACTTTCACAATGTCCTGGTTTCTGAATGAAAACGTAAAATTGATATTTTTTTACACTGAGAAAAAAAATTTCTAGCATTGAGTAAATATGTTTTTGCAACCAAACCCATTCCATTGAATGCGATTTTGCTTTATATCAACACGCTTC
>JAPYZM010003264.1:0-11614 GCA_030522845.1 Psyttalia concolor
GGGAAAGAAAGGTCGGGAGGAAATCCCGGGGTCAAGGGGTGGTTTAGTGGGTGCGGGCCCCACACACGGCGTGACAGTGGAGTGAGCACCACTCTCACTATCCGTTATGGTGCGGTTAGGTACATTAACCTCACAAGACCTCGAGAAAAAATAAATAAAAAAAAAACCCTTCCTGGGAACTGCGACACCTTGTCGTTGGTAGAGGAGCTTACAGGATACTGAATGTATCCCAAACTACGAAACAGTTCAAAAGAATATGGATAGTGATGAAAAACAAGAAAATACCCACGCAGGCATACCTAACCAAGCTAATCCCGCCAGTGGTTCCGATCGGGTTCAAGCCCCGGTGGCCGCTGTCGCCTTCATGGATTATAGGGGAGACCAATCGGCACACACCAAAACAGGTGGACCCCTTGGCCTCAAATGCTACAAGTGGGAGAGGGCCTCAGAGCCACCAGCTGAGTACAAGCCAGAAGCAGGTATTGGAACAGCATGAGAAGGGCATCGATGAGCTGGTGTCGGAGATGAATAGGCGATTCATCAATGAAGGTATGCGACAGCTTGCGAGAAAAGTCCAGGCAGTAGACTGGGGAAGTAAGGGGACTAGAGTCAAGGGACAAGCCGTCCTCGAGGCCATGGCGTCATTGGACTTACTCTTACTCAACGGCGATGAACCAACTTTTTCGAGAGAAGAGAAAAGCTCAGTCCTGAATCTCACCTTTGTGAGTGGCAGCCTTGCACGAGGAAACTGAGACCGTAACCCAAGGAGACCAACGCCGTAGCGAGAAGATTAGCGGCAGTAATGCCACGGAGAACTCAGCGAACATCCTGGAAAGACTCACGGAAGCCTGCGATGCTACCATGCCCGGGAAGCAAGCCAACAATCGGCGCCTACTAATGTACTGGTGGAATGATGACATCGCCGCCCTGCAGAAGAAGTGTAACGTGGCAAGAAGACTATCTCAACCAGCATGGAACAAGCCAGACTTCGAGGAGCTGGAGATACGGCACAAGAAGTCACGCCACAAGCTCAATAAAGTGATTAAGCGCAGGAAAGCTCAGTTGTGGAATGAGTTGACTACAGAAGTGGAGAGCGACCCGTGGGGTAGACCCTATAAGGTGGTCATGAGTCGGCTCAAAGCCAGCCCATGCCATCACCGACGTGTCCAGAACTGCTGGAGAAGATCGTTAGGTTGCTTCTTCCACAACAACCGGGAATTCGGCATGCCAGTTATAGAGGTGAGGCCTCGACAATCCCACCAATTACGGAGGAAGAGCTAATGGAAGCATGTGATAGATTCGGCAATACCAAGGCCGCGGGCCTCGATGAGATTCCTAATAGCGCAATGAAGAACGCAATACATGCGTTGCCAAGCCTGTTGTTAAATCTGTGTAACGACTGCCTCTGCGAGGGCATTTTTCCTGTCAAATGGAAACAGCAGAGGTTGGTGTTGCTTCCGAAATGGAAGAAACCACCGGACGAACCTTCATCTTACCGTCCCCTCTGCATGCTTGATACAGCTGGCAAGATCCTCGAGGCATAGTGCACAGGAGGATAAAAGCAGCAGTCGAACCGCTGCTGGCTGACAACCAGTACGGCTTCAGAAGAGGCTGATCTACCCTCGACACCATCAACCTGGTTGTTGATACAGCCAAGGAGGCGATCTCGGGGGAAAGATGGCTGGGAGGCACGCAGGAGTACTATCTGGTAGCAACACTTGGCATCAGGAATGCCTTCACTTCGGCGCCATGGGAGGATGGTCTAAAACTACTTCACTACGGAGTCACTGAAGGGGTGCCTTAGGGCTCGGTAATGGGTCCACTCCTGTGGAACATCGTGTACGATGGTCGGCTCAGGATAATACTGCCACGTGGTATCAGTCTCGTCGCTTTTGTGGTCGACGACGTGGCCGTGTTGATCGTGGGAAAATATTTGGAGGACATCAAGCTGGCTTTCGAAGAAACCTTCGAAGTGGTCCGCCGTTAGATGGACTCAGTAGGGCTGAGCCTTGCTGATCATAAGACGGAGACCGTATTAATTACTTGCCGGAAGAGGCTAGAGACCATCACGCTGCAAGTAAGGAATCATGAGCTCACATCCCAGCCATATATTTGATATTTGAGCGTGATGATAGATGCCCGTCTAAATTTCAAGCAGCAGATAGAAGACGTGACGGTGAAAGTATCTGGGGTTCGAACAGCTTTGTCTCGCCTTATGCCCAACATCGGAGGTCCCAAACAGAGGAGACGAGCACTGTTGTCATCCGTGATCACATCAGTGCTCACTTACGGCATTGCCATCTGGGCGGATGAGGTCCAACTTCAGCACAACAGTCGTAAAATAGGGTCTGTCTACCGACTCAGTGCCCTCAGAGTCATCAGTGCCTTTCGCACCGTGTCCGATGATGCTGTGTCTGTCATCGCCGGACTGATGCCGATCGAAGTGCTAGCCGAGGAACGAAGATCCCTATGCCGGCAAAAAGCAGAGATGTCAGGGTGTGCAGCTGAGCTGAAGACAGAGGAGAGGCAAAAGAGCATGGAGATGGAAAGCATGGAGAGCAGTTACGATAGAGCACTGCAGTTAAAGGGGAGATGGACGCATCACCGAATCCCACAAGGGAGTACTTCGGTGAATCGTGAGTATGGAGAGATCAATTTTCATCTAACGTAGTTTCTGTCAGGACACGGGTGCTTCCGGGGGTATCTTCATAAACTTAAACATGAGGATTCTCCGAATTGTCCGACCTGTTCAGGTATGAAGGAAGACGCGGAACATGTGTTTTTTATGTGCCCACGTTTCGAAATGAGCCGCTTGGAGTGGGGGAACGAAATTCGTACATCGATCCTACCTGAGAATCTGGTGAAAACCATGCTGTCATCGAAAACAGCCTGGGACGCAACGAGCGACTTCGCAACGAGGGTCATGAAGGAGCTCCGTGAAGAGGAACGTCGTCGATAGAACGCAGTATAAGAGGACAAGCTACAGAAACCTCCTTCCTGGGCCCAAGGTGTTAGCGGAGAAGGGGGACGTACGGTTAGTGATGTTAGTAGAGGAAGAGCAACAGCTGATGTCCCCCGCGAAATAATGCCTGATGGCCGTCTCGTGGGCAATATGGGGTAAGAAAAAGTGAAGAAAGAGGCATTTACTCAGGAAGAATCCAAGCTCCGTTGTGATAATGTCTTTTTAACGGAATCTTTTGAAGATTACCTTAAACATAAAAAAAAAACGCCCACACATATACACACATATCTCCTGGCGACTGCAGGACCTTGCCGTTAGTGGAGGAGCTTAAGAGATTTATCCCGACTAAGACGTAGTTTAGAAAAGCCTAATTCTCAACCAAGGGTGTAACATGGATCCTTTGGGAGAGGAACGCCTTTACTCTCCGGCGTTTTTTACAGCCTGGAAGGTTCTGCTACATGGTGCGTATCCAGGTGGTAGACGAGAGAAAGCTCGATACTTTGAGCTGATGCTCTGAGTATAGTGTAATGACCAAATAAAATACGTCGGCGTGACCCAACACTTTCCTAGAGAAGCCCCACTCTACCAAAAACGGGTGCGATGGGTGGGCTCCCTAAAAATCCCGTGCGGTGGCTCTGCTAACAGCCTAATTGAAAATGGAAAGTTGTGATGATAAAACGTTATTATCCCCGACGGTAACGCCTCTGATGGAGGTAAATCCTGCCGTTGGTTCCGATCGGGTGAAAGGTTCAGTGGCCAACGTTGGCTCCTTAGATTCTGGGAAGAGCCAATCATCCCGTTCCCTAAAGGGGGACTCTTTGGCCTTACATGCTACAAAGAGACATCAACCTCAGCATACCCAACAAGCAGTATTGGGTGCAAGTGCAAAGTTGAACAAGTTGTGGCATAGGCATGAGCAGGTCATTGGTGACCTCATCGCCTATATGAAAGAAAAAAGGAGTATTAACGCTCATGCGAGGGAGTTGGTAAACTCCATATGCACCTCGGCCAGATGCCTGCGGCAACTTGGAGCTCACGCCGAGTAGGTGAAGCTTGTGCCGACCATACCGGCAGCTTTTCTTGCTAGAAGGACGCAAACGGCACTGCCACGTCAATGGACTCTGAGTTAGAGAGTGAGTGCTCTGCTCCATGTGATAGTAAGGCTTCCACGGTGAAGAGGAAGTCACGCGAGTCGCCACTGGCGGAGTCTAGGGACCTAAAGAAGAAAAAGAAAAGTGAAGTGTAGGTCGCAAACGCTGTCATTGATAAACAGTCAGCCCAACCTCTCGAGCCAACCGAGTGGGAAGAGGTAAAGGCCAAAAAAATAGACAGAAGGCGCATCCGCCCGAGAAACCTAAAGCCAGCAAACCGAAGAAGCAGAGGGCAACACTAGTTAGACCCAATGCTCTAATCGTCCGCCCGAAAGACAAGAAACAGTACTGGGAGGTGCTCAAGCGAGTGAAAACAGGCTCGTGATTGCGGCGACAAAATCCCGTGAACGACCACAGGAGATATGCTGATCATCCTATCGAAGGATAAGTAGGAGGAAGCTGACCGCTTGCATAAGGCCAAAACTGAACTCCTTCGAAACGACGGTGATGTCTTCACCAACGGGCCGTAAGAATAGCTGGAGATCAAGGACCTCGATGAGCTGACGACGAAGGAGGAGGTGCTTGAAGCCCTGAACCTTGCAGCTGGGCTGAATTGCCGAATAGCACTGGAAGCGATGAGGTCGCTGCGCGAGGCCTATGGAGGTACCCAGACCGCATCAGTGAGAGTAGCTAAGCCGGACGAAATTTATTTCTACAGCTGTCATGCGCCACCAAGCCTCACCATTGGTGAATTCATGGATTTCCTGGACAGACTGACCGAAGAGGCGAAGCAGCAGTTCCCTATCGCAATTGCGTGGGACTTCAACGCTTGCGCAGTCGACTGAAGCACCAATGAGACCAAATCGAGGGGACAAGCGCTATTGGAGGTCATGTCCTCCCTGGATATTGTCCTTCTAAAAAACGGCGATGGACCCACTTTCGAAAGAGGGGGAAAGAGCTCAATAGTAGACCTAACCTTTATGAGCAGTAGTCTCGCCAAGGAGAACTGTTCCTGGAGTGTATATGATATCTATACTGCGAGCGATCATCGAGCCATCTTCTGGAAGATCGGTACTAACCGAAAAGGCGGACGAACAATAATGAACACCAACAGTATTGGTTGGCGAGTAAGTACTTTCGATCTCGTCGCTTGTACAGTAGCCCTACGAAATCGCCCGATTAGTGGTGATAACGCAACTGCGACGGCACAATACATTATGAGGAAGGTAACTAGAGCCTGCCACGCCACTATGACAAGGAAACGAACCACGAATCGTCATCCACCGTTTTACTGGTGGAATGAGACCATCGCTGTTTTTTCGAAAGCAGTGTAACACAGCTAGGAGGTCATCCCAGCGTGGTAGGAAAATTCCTAACTTCCTGGAGCTACAGAGAAAATATAAGAAGGCACGGCGGAAGCTCAGCAAGACCATCAAGCACAGCAAACGGCAATGCTAGAGCGAGCTCCTTACCGAAGTAGAGAACGATCCATGGAGGAGGGCTCAGAAGGTGGTGATGAAAAGACATAAAAGTCAACCAATGCCATCATTTTCGTGTCCGGTACTCGTGACCAAGATCGTAGAGGTGCTATTCCCCCGCCAATCGGGATTCCACTGCATTTTCGGACTACAAGAAGAGCTAGCCACCGCAAATCACCAAAGGAGAACTGACGGAGGCCTGTACGAGAGTGAGAAATACCAAAGGTCCTGGCCTGGATGGTATCCCAAACGTCGCACTAAAGTCAGCTATACACGTGATGCCAGAACAGTTTATAGACGTCTACAATGAATGCCTCAAAAAAGGCACCTTTCCTGCCATGTGGAAGCAGCAGAGGCTGGTATTGCTCCCGAAACGGAATAAACCACCGGGCGCACTCTCATCCTATCATCCTCTCTGCATGCTCGATCCTGCTGGGAAGATTCTCGAGCGAATCATTCACCAGAGAATAGAAGCTGTCGTGTAACTAGTGCTAGCCGGAAATCAATATGGGTCTCGGAAGGGTCGATCCACGTTAGATGGCATACATCTTGTCGTCGATACCAGGAGGAAAGTGATTTCAGGGGAAAGATGGCTCATCGGAACCAAGAAGTAATGTTTAGTAGTGACAATAGCCATCAGAAATGCCTTCAATTCAGTCAGGTGGGACTGCATCATGGAGGCTATTGCCAAATTAGAAGTACCAGGATATCTGCGGGGAAAGGTTGTTCCCTTTCTTCAATTCCACTGACCACTCAACTAATCAATTCTACTCAATTTATTGTGCTAGAATAATTTTCTGATTGTAATTAAAAGAGTCGGGTAATACTCGTTGTTTGTCCCATTCGAAATTCTCTTATAATCGACTCCGTATGTGGTCGATTAATTTTCGGTCTATCGACTGTAATTCAAATCGAAATCCACTCGAATGCTAATCCACACACTGAACAACTCTATTTTTCAATCGTCTGGTCTGCCCGGGTGTTATCTCATCCTTACGACTTCACCCTCAGAAATTCATTAACGGCTGGAGCTCAATGATCAAATATTGGGCCACCGTTGGCGGGAGTTTGGTGACCGATCTCCACCATGCCATCATTGTCGACTTGTCGGTCCAATATTACGTCACAATGCTTGGTCATCCTTCCCGTGGCCAATTGTTGGTCTGGTTTTGAAGTGGCAATACTTGGCGGATCTATACTTGGCTACGTATTGGCCTAACATTGGTAAACAAATCGGTGGCTGTTCTACCCTTAGCCAATTGTTGGACTAGCTTCGGCGTGCCAATGATGGTGGCATGTACAATTGGCCAGATATTAGCCGTACATTGATGTTCAACGTATGGATTTCCATGACTTGGGCCATTCTTTGGCCATCGTTGAGGCTACAATACAATATTATGTACGCCGGATTTCAATGAGTCCGAGGATGAGTGAATCGCAAAACCTACTTGGGTAGATCGGTATTTTATTTAATAGCTTGAAATATGAATTTTATATTATGAGATACAATTTATGCTTGATATTTTCTCCCATCAAAATCGTGAAATCTTCATTATCCACATAATTTGTATGCCCCCCACACTCACACAAACTCGACAAATCCCTGGAACCGGATCGAACAATCGATCGCCAAGATGACGATGCTCGTGTATCAGCCGTAATGATCTTAATCAAGCATTGCGTCATTGATGCCTCATTTCCCCCATCAGAACTCCAGCAAATGATGCACATATCTTCCCAAGCGTGTAACAACTATTGAAACCCCAGTGTACCAAGAAAATGAAGGTGGAAGATGTCGAGTCCTGCCCCCTCTTCTAGCCGTCCGAGGTCTCGCCGTTATCGCGACCTTTCGAAAAAAGTCATTTTTTACACCATCAAGATGCGCTTTCGATTAAAATTCAAATTACGATTTTCAATTGAATCGTATTTAACCAGACCTCGAGTATCATCACATTCATCCGGTAATAAGAATTCCTGACGAACAGCTCAACACGAAACTCACAGATTTTCATCACAACTTGTATTACAAAATCGTTATTTTCATGTGATGATATTTCTCTGGAATATCATTATAGTCCTTAGAATTTATATCAAATCAGCGAGATGCGTCGCTAAATGTCATCGGGAGGTCAGCGCCAGAAATGCCCATGAGCGACTCGATGGTTCGATAAAATAAATATTAACGAGGTTAATATCTACTTTGTGTCATGATTGATGAGTTATTTGCTTGCTATAATATGAGAAAAGAAGCCTGCCGTCCAGAAAATGTATGCTTGTCGGACAAATGGAGACCAGTTGGAGCACATGAAGAAACTGATTTTGTGAACCAAATGGAGTGGTTTTGCATTAGAATATCTTGGTTTTTACACTGCAACATTTTTTATTAAATTGATACAGTTAGACTTAATTTATTGAAGATATGTATTAAACATAAATTGAGAAAGCACATCCGTCTCATCAATAAATAATTTTTGTCGTTGTATGTAATACTCAATTACCTAAAGGTCCTTTTTCTTTTTTCAGTGTAAGATGATATTTTCTGGTCTATTTTCGAGCCATAAATTTCTTACTACAGATTGAACGGTTAGTTTCAAATAGTATATTTCTGGCCTGTCGTTATGGGGTTTTTCACTTACGAGGGGTTTATTGAGTGGAGCCGTAGGCAATACGGCTAACCACGTCAGTCAAAAAATCCCATAACGATAGCCCAGGAACTATATTTATCCATAGGGATTCTCAATTGTTCGAGTTCGGGCAAAGGCCGTACCAATCCCCGGACGAAGAAAAGTGAAGAGCAGTAGGGAACATTTTTTTTACCCATTTCATCTATGAAATAAAAATATTTACAGTCAATTTCTTTTATATCGTGATGATTATCACGACTTGCAATGCTGATGGATCCAATACCATTCTAGTCGGCTAGGTTTTGCACTCAAAATCTTTCCTATGTGTTTCCTTGTGTTGTGTTTAGACCACGCGCGAAATTTCCGTAGTAAAATTTAAGGTCATCAAGAAAAATGATGCACACGTCCAGATTTTTTTTAGTAAGCAGAAAAAAATTTTACTCAGCAGTTAGTTAATTTTTCAGGAAACGTTCAAGAACTTTTACTAAGCAGTCAACAAAAGATTATACACACATCTAGATAGCTTTTTTATTAAATAGTTGAGAAATTTTTCCGAGCCCTCAAATAATTTTTATCGAATGCCTCGATATCCTTTATTAAGCTATTAACAAATTTCCCAGGCCGATACGCTAATTCCCCCCAAACGGGTAAAGCACAACAAGATTACCAAATGGAACGGTAATTTCCAGCCAACCTGTCTCTCTGTGTAAAAACACGATTCCGCAATTTCTATGATTTTATTCATCGCAATATTCCTCAACAAAATATCGCAAAATAAAATCCTGTCTTGCAACACCGTTCCTTGACGCAACGGCCGATCATCGAGATCCACTTGTTCAGGGCATCTTAATTAATAAAATTTCCCGCGAATACCGGCAATTAAATGTAGGCGAGACATTGCCTCATGCAACAAATTGCCCATCGACGCAGACAAAACAACGCCTGAGACAATCGAAATGACACGGCAATTCACGAGATGAAATTGAACTGCAATTATATCGGACTTGAGGTGGGGTGGATACTCACGTCGATACCGAGGAGGATTTTCCCGTGACGATATACATACCCATCTATTAAAAAACTTTAAAAAATGATATTTCTCGTTAAATCATGTGTTCAGATCAGAGTGTAATCGTAATTTGCCACGGGGACTCTTGTCTGTGAATGCTAGGTGCATAAGGATGGTAATTTTCCAACAGCGACGGACGTGCCTCTCGCTGTAATACTCCGGCCTGTTGATATCCATCAGAGATCATTCCGAGAAAAATTGATGCCGGTGGGGGATGAAGGGGGAACTCGATGGAGAAAAAAAATGGTGAGGATAAAAAAAAATATCGTGTAATTAGAAATTATGTTTTTCCTCGTTCGCGATGTACGATCGATTAACGCAGTGTGCGCTGGCGATGGTTGTTTATTTCGTCGCGGGGAGGAAAATAAAATGTCGATTTGCATCTTATGCCTGACCTTCGCCAGTCATCAGCGGTGAATTAGTGACCAGTATGGATGCTGATGTGGAGGATGGGAGGGGGGAAAAAGGTTGAGGTGAGGATGAAGAAAGTCGCTGGGAGAAGGGGAAAAATCAATTGGTGAGAGAGGGAATGGCGGGGTTGAGAGGTAATGAGGGACTGAGTAATTGTTGCTTTATGATGAGGTGGTTTGATTTTTAATTATGTTGGCTTTCATATTGGGATGGAAATACTGTTAAAGTTAATATTATTGAAAGAGTTTTAACAACCTGTGTTATATGTTAATGTTAATTTCACTAATTATATTCGTTTGAAAGTGAACCTCTAAAATTTCTATCTAAAATCTCACACTGGATTATGGGTTAAAGTGAATTTTGGTTTAAGGCCCGGATCGATTATCTTTGCGAACGTTATCTACGTTCAAATATATTATCTTTACTGAGAAAATTATCTAGACTTTTTCGATGTAATATTTTGTCGCCATGAGTGTGCCGATAAATATGAATTTATAATGAAAAAAAAATAAAAAATAATGGAAGGCCGGTCCAAAGCGTTTTTACTTTATTATTTCGTAGTAAGTTTCGTACAAAGCAATAAAAATTTTGTGATTTACCTATCAGTGCGGCTATCAGCCGCGGAGTTTTCGGGCGTTGCCCGGAGGAGGGAATAATTTCGCAATAAATCCCATTTCGTACTTCATATAGGCAAAAGATCACAAAAAACGCTCTTGACCGGACTTTGTACTATTAAACATATTATAAAAGTATTCTCACAACGGAAGAATCGTAATTCACGGCGTAATATCACATCGCAATTTGTATGGGATCAGCTGTCATTTTATAGGGATTTAGTATTTATTAGCATTGCCCAGAATTGTTTTAGTTATACTGAAGTCAGCATAACTTTTAACATGAAATGCTACCCCCACCACGTCCATTTTGCGTATGGAAGCGTTACCCCCATTCCTTCGTTTCATGTTAGAAGTTATACTGAGTGAACCATATCGGTTGTCAATTGTTTTTTATTCCTACAAAAAATCTATAACCTGACAGCGGATCACATAAAAATTACCATGTAATATTACGTCGTGAATTACGATTCTTCCGTTGTGATAATATTTTTATAATATGTTTAATAATAGTACAAAGCCCGGTAAAGAGCGTTTTTTGTGATTTCGTGCCTATATGAAATGCAAAATGGCATTTATTACGAAATTATTCCCCCCTCCCGGCACCCCCCGAAAACTCCGCGGCTGATAGCTGCACTCATAGGTAAATCATAAAATTTTTATTGGCTTGTACGAAGACTACTACGAAATAATAAAGTAAAAACGCTCTTTACCGGCCTTCCATTATTTTTTTAGTTTTTTTTCATTATAAATTCATATTTATGGGCACACTCATTGCGACGACATATTACTTCGAAAAAGTCTAGATAATTTTCTCAGGAAAGATAAATATTTGAACGTAGATAATGTTCCAAAAGATAATCGATCCGGGCCTTAACATAATTCCATTTCGTTCAGTTTTTTTTTTATCAAAGTCGAGAGTATAATCGAATAATATTGATGCAAAGAAACGAGCAGGATCTGTAGCTCTCTAATTTCTAATAGTTTTTCTTGAAATGGGTGGACTTCGTTAAAAAAAATAGTGTATCATAAATGAATTGTTAAAATGGGATTTCAAATTTTTTGAAACTTTCTCATTATGTTGGGACAAAAAAATAAATGAAAATTCATTGGTTCACTTAGTTCGGGAACTTAGCCGCTCTAATACATTATAATATCCTTCTGTTGACCAGTGGCTACCCACGCCCAAAATCATCAAAATCAAGTATCATTCTAACACAGTTATTACTGAAGTTTAACAAATCCCAAATTCCGGATGAACAAATCATACGAAGTGAGTAAAACTCAGGTGATTTGTTGAACAATAAAAAAAATAAGACAGACATCAAGATAAAATGAAAATAACATGAGAAAATAGGGAAAAAA
>JAPYZM010003265.1:0-11612 GCA_030522845.1 Psyttalia concolor
AGCCACTTCTTCATTTCAAATTTCTTGTATATATTGAGCTCCGCCGCCCTCCTATCGGCAATCATTTTTACATCAAAGACGGGAAATTTATATAGCGTCGCACATTCTTGAGCCGTCAGAGGAAATTGTTGGTTGAAATTTGGAATAGGTAGGATAGGATCCAGGATTATTCTCAATATAAAATTTACACCCATGCATTGAAAAATGTTTTTTCGTATACGAGCGCAATGACGCCGGATCGCGAGGAAGAAATGAACACCGCTGAAACAATTGTGAGTCATAAATTTATTCGATAAATGGGTAAACGTACACTGAAAAGTAACAAAAAAAACTTATCTTTACGTGTTCTATCACGTTGGCCTCAGCAAATTCCCAGGCTTAGAGAAGTTCAGATCCGATCTGGTCGGACTTGCAAGAGAGACTGACTAGTTAGAATAAGCCGGACCAAGCTCATTCGCCAGCCGCTGGCGCGCCGACGTAAACAGGCCATCGAGCGGGCCACGTGTGAAGGCCGACTGCGCATTGTTGGGAGCCGCGGTCGGGGTAATCTCACAGTCAAAACATCCCGCCCGCCTTCCGCGAGTTAGCGGAATCTAATTCGGCTGTTCGGGATGCTGCAGTGGGAGAATACAGATCTTCGTGATCGATCGATCGTATTCGCCTTGCGAAGTCTTGATCGTCACTACTCGGATGCGCGCTTCAGCGCCGGGGTGCACTGCGGTTATTCTGCCTAGTGGCTAGCGGCCATTCCGCAGGAGAGAGGCATCTAGTATGAGGACAAGGTCACTGACGTTGACATTAGGCTGAGGTGTGCGCCATTTGGTTCTTTGCTGGAGTGTGTGCAAGTACTGTTGCGACCAACGCATCCAGAACTGCTCACGGATTCCTTCTACTAGTCTCCAGTGCGCCAGATGATCCAGCTCAGCAGTGGGCTCGATCTCTGGTCTGGGGAGGGAATCTGGTGTGAATCCGGTGATCAGATACCACGGTGTCAGTGCCTGCAAATTTTCGATATCACCCGATAAGGGGGTTAGAGGGCGGGAGTTGAGACACGACTCCACCTGAGCAACGACCGTTGACATCTCTTCGAAAGTGAGGAGGCGTTCCCCGATCACTTTTTTGAGATGAGATTTAGCGGATTTCACGGCAGCTTCCCAGAGGCCTCCGAAATGTGGTGCGGGAGGCGGAATGAAATTCCAACTGATGCCAGCCGAGGCGAGATCATTGGAAACCTCGTCCCAGTTCAGATGAGCCTCTCGGAACATTGCCCGCAACTCTGCAACTGCGCCATGGAAGGTGGTGGCATTGTCTGACCACATCGCTTGAGGTGCGGTTTTACATGCCGCAAAACGATGCAAAGCTGCAAAGAATGACGCGGTGGTGAGATCGCCTACAAGCTCCAAGTGAACGGTTCTGGTGCACATGCATACAAAGACTGCCAGAAAGCCCTTGGTGGTCCTCACGCCGCGACCCACCGAAGTCTTGATCGAAAATGGACCTGCATAGTCCAGTCCGGTGCGTGAGAAGGGCCTGGCGGGCTCAACGCAAGCGGCCGGCAAGTTTCCCATCATCTGAGTGCTTGAGCGGGCGCGAGCCCGTGCGCACATAATGCACTTCCTCACGCGAGCTCGCGTCTGAGCTCGTCCACCAATGATCCAGGCAGAGCGCATGGCATATGAGTATGTCACGAATGTCCGCCATGCAGAGCCGTTTTGTGCGCACGGTCGATCACCAGTGAGCCCAAGTGACAGTTTTTCGGAAGAATCACTGGGTGTCGCTGTTCATATGGCAGCGGCGCATTCTGCAGTCGACCTCCAATGCGCAGTGTCCTATCCGAGTCGAGAAAGGGAGTTAATGCTGCCAACCGGCTTTTGCGGCCCAGAGCACTGCCTCCCCGGAGCTTCACCATTTCCTCCCGGAAGCTGCGATCCTGCACGCAGCGCACACATACGCGAAATGCTCGAGTCAGTTCCGGAACGGTGATCGGGTCAGTCATTGACACTCTTTCGCTGCGACGTATCCGCTGTGACCAACGATAGCATCGGGCGACGACTCTGAGCAACGTATCTAGCCGTGAAAATGGATCAATGAACGTGGTCGAGTTTCCCGACGGATAGACATCACGTTCGTGAGGCGCTTTTAGAGCAACGTTGCATGTCAATGCTGCGTTCTCCGATTGCTGGGGCCATGTTCTGGGCGAGTGCAGGAGCCAGGTAGGCCCCTCCCACCAGAGCGAACATACAGCCACGTCTTCCGTCGAGATGCCTCGGGAGGCAAGGTCGACCGGATTGTCCTCGGAAGGGACATGCCTCCAGATGAGCTCGGGAAGAAGCTCCTGAATCTGCGCAACTCAGGCAACAGGCGAGCGCGATCATTGAGTCAGTCCAAGCGTAGGTAGCGGATATCTGATTGCCGAACGTCGAATTCAGTTTATGAAGTAGGCCGGCTAACAGAACCGCGGCGCATAGTTCAAGCCTGGGAATCGTCGGTGTCTTCACTAGCGTTACCGGGGTTTTCGAGACCAGTAATCGACTGACGCGAGCCAGCCCCGTCCGACGTGACAGCATAGATCGCAGCTCCGTACGCTCACTTACTCGCGTCAGTAAACCCATGCAATTCCATGGCGCTTGATGACGCGGCGCCAATCTACCTGCGAATCCGGATGAGAGTGAGAGCTGACAGAGACTTGCGGAAATTCTGCCACCGTTCAGCAAGGGCGGGAGGCAGTTGATGGTCCCAGTCCAACTTGTCTCGCCACATATCTTGCATCAGGATTTTGGCAGTCACGATCGCAAGGCTGACCTACATAGGGGGTTGAATAAGCGTGTGATCAACGAGAGGGTAGCTCTCTTAGTGTTGACTGCCGGGTTGACTGACAGCGGCGCTCGATACCGAAACTCGTCATGAGAAGCATCCCAAGCAATACCGAGAGTCTTGACTCGGTACTCCGAAGTAAAATCTCTCCAGTGTGGTCGTAGACGGACTTCTTCTGGGAGATCGTCAAGCACACGAGGATGATTAGCCGTCCACTTGTGTAACGGAAAGCCGTCCGCCGACATTAATTGAATCAGTTCGTCTCTGAGATCACGAGCTGCTGGCACGCTGTCAGCGCCGAAAAGGATGTCATCGACGTACGTAGACTCGTTGAGGATCTTAGCTGTGTTGGAAAACCGTTGTGCTTCATCGAGAGCCAATTGCTTCAATACCCTCAGGGATAAATATGGGGCGCAGTTGACGCCGTATGTTACGGTCAAAAGTTGAAAATGACGTTCGGCGCCCGCTGAGTTCTGCCAGATGATTCGCTGCAGATCAACGTCCTGTGGGTCTATTAACATCGGCCGGTACATCTTCTCGATGGCGGCCCCAATCGCGACATGCAGTTGCCTCCATCTGCAGATGACATCAACGAGGTCAGACTGCAGGGGAGGCCCGACGTTCAGACAGTCATTCAATGACGGGCCCTGACCGATGCGACAGGAAGCGTTGAAGACGACGTGGAGCTTTCGGGCATGATCCGAAGCTTGCCAAATGACATGATGCGGAATATGCGAGACCTTTCCGCGAGTTGACAACGGTGCCGCGTTGTAAATTTCTCGCATGTGACCGAGATCTTCATAATCGCGCATGAAAGCGTTGTATTCTTGTGAATAATCAGGATCACGCAGCATTCGGGCTTGCACTCCTTTGAGGGCACGTCTTGCAACTGCCAAAGTTCCGTTGGCCGGGACGTAATCAGGATGCTTTATTGGTAAAGGCACGACGTACCGACCGGGGCAGTTCTTTGGAATCTCGCAGCGGATTGCTGCTCACAGTCCCTCTCGGTGGCTGAGAGAGGTTGTTATTTCTTGTGGAAATTACTCTTGATTGGGAAAATAATGGAGGATTATTCTTTAGTTTATATGCAGAGGTTACTATATTTTGTACATATATATTCGCAATTTTAACTGAATCAATCGGCAAAGTATAATTTCATTTTATCGACATTATAGCGCCTCTATTGATCAACGATGAGATTGATATTAAATTACACGATCATACGATAATGCAGGAATTACTCATATCATAACAGAGGTCATTGAACGTCAACCTCCTCAAGCAGCCAGAACCGCTTGAGAATGCTGGTGAGGGGATCCTCAAGCAACATGTTAGCTGCATACACAGCTCCATTGCTGGTGATGGGCTTGGATCCGCCGAAGACCAACCATCCCAGCAGGCTGCTCTGTTCTATTGGCGTCCCTTCTGGACCTCGTCGCACGCCATCCAACAGGATCCTCGAATAAACGTCGGCTCCCCCCGATACCAACTAAAGAAATGGTGGCTTTCTCCTGATTGCCACCAATACGATTGATGATTCTGGCCGTGATAAGACTCACCTCCGAACTAAGGTCGACAAGCGCTCGCGCCCGCAGGGTCCGGCCGTTCCGAAACCTGATCAGAACCGATGCGGACGCAAGCAGGGTGCATCATTGGCTCGAGTCGTCCGGTGCGGTTGTACCATGGACTGTTTGAGCGTTAACAGTGCGTGGCTGTTTGTTTCTTGAGCCCTGAGCCCTCTGGTCCTCCACCTTCCGTTTTGAAGGGCTATCACCGTGCATCAAGGTATGATGTTGTTGGTGGCATGTAGCACAGTCTGGCTCTCAGCGCGAGTTGTCGACGATCCGCGGGGTTAAGACGCTTAAATTTCTCGCAACGATCCAGATAATGATTGCCCCTGCAACACGGGCATGAGGACTCTTGAGTGCTGGTCGCAAGAACCTGACGGGTTCTTGGCGGTGGAATGGTGCTTTCACGAACGCGGGTATCACGGCGACCACCGTCTCCGCGTCGCTCCGTCTGACGGCTCTCACCGCCATGGGACAGCTCGATCGTCTTTAATATTCGTGCAGACTCTTGTAAGAACCGTGTCAGATCGTTGTAATTAGCGGGGATTTCGAAGGATGTTATCCTCTTTTCCCATTCACGTCGCATGTACGGATCCAATCCCTTTACTGCAAAAAAGATGAACCACTGATCCCAATTGGCGACTGGATAGTTTAATGAACGTAGCGCCTCGCGGTGTCTCGCGATCTGATCGAGCAAACTCTGGAGTCCGGCGCTGCTTTCCGACTTGAGCTGTCTGATTGACGTGAGTGCATTCATATGATGGTAAGTCATGAGTTGCTCATTATCGTAGCGAGATTTCAACAGATCCCACGCAATGCGGTAATTGGCGCCTCTTAGTTAGAGCCCGTGGAGAACGTTTTTAGCTTGTCCTTCTAGACACGAAATCAGGTAGTGCAGCTTTTGGATTCCAGTCCGTCCTTGTGCGCTGTGCACTAGAGAACGGAATTGATCCCGGAAAGATGCCCACTCTTCTTGTTTGTCAGAGAATGATGGCAAGGGCATTCTCGGTAGATGCACGCGTCCCTCAAATTGTGTGACGGGAACGGTAGCGGCTGGCTGTGTTCTACCAGGGACTGCGCGCCTTGATTCCTCATCATAGAGAAGCTCGAGGGACTGAGAAAAACTCACCTCGATCGCTGAATATCGATCGTCTACAAAATAGTCATCACCTTCCAGCGTCTCATCCGCCATCAACTGCTGATGATTTTGCTCGAAGTCAGCCCAGTATCTGGTCCTCAGCTCACGCCGACAGCGCAGATAACCCGTGTTCAGGTTTGCTCTTCCAATTCTCAATGTGTTTCCTGTGAAGTTGTCGATGAGCGTCGCCAAAGGGCGCTGCCTGTCCAATAACTCGCCCATGTCAGATGCTGTAGCTGGTCAACACGGATGGCGAACGCAGGACAAAAACTGAAAGGTAAGAGACCGAGCGATGTCATTCGACGGCTGTTTGTTTACTTGCAATGATTTCCAATGACCTCCATGCTTCCAGGACGATGACGCGGCCCCCAAGGCTGGAGGTCAGAATGGAACGACTTCCAATGACCTCCGCACCCCCAGGAAGACGACGCCGCCCCCAAGGCGGGAGGTCATAATGGAACGACTTCCAATGACCTCCGCACCCCCAGGAAGACGACGTCGCCCCCAAGGCGGGAGGTCCGAATGGAACGACTTCCAATGACCTCCGCACCCCAGGAAGACGACGCCGCCCCCAAGGCGGGAGGTCCGAATCGAACGACTTCCAATGACCTCCGCACCCCCAGGAAGACGACGTCGGCCCCAAGGCGGGAGGTCAGAATAGAACGACTTCCAATGACCTCCGCACCCCCAGGAAGACGACGTCGCCCCCAAGGCGGGAGGTCAGAATGGAACGACTTCCAATGACCTCCGCACCTCCAGGAAGGGGGGTGCTCCCACTGAGGCTGGAGGGCGAACGAGACCGCCCCCGACGACCATGAGGCTCCAGGATGCCGGCATCTCCATCAGGGTAGGATAGGTGCGTGGGACTGTGCTCACGACGTCCACACCTTCAGGAGTTTCGACGCCGTCTCCAGGATCGGACGGCCGCCTGGAGGCACCCCGGCCGCGTCCACCTCGTCGTTATCCCGACAATGCAGCGCCATCCCATCATCCCAATCCGGCTGGAAGAATCAATGTTTCTTCGTATACGAGCGCAATGACGCCGGATCGGGAGGAAGAAATGAACACCGCTGAAACAATTGTGAGTCATAAATTTAATCGATAAATGGGTAAACGTACACTGAAAGGTACCAAAAAAAACTTATCTATACGTGTTCTATCGCGTTGGCCTCAGCAAATTCCCAGGCCTAGAGAAGTTCAGACCCGATCTGGTCGGACTTGCAAGAGAGACTGACTGGTTCCGCGAAGCTCCTCGCCTTTATATATAGGCCCGAGAGGGCTCGCAGCGCTCCCTCTCGGCGAATAAGCCGAACCAAGCTCATTCGCCAGTGCCAGCCGCTGGCGCGCCGATGTAAACAGGCCATCGAGCGGGCCACGTGTGAAGGCCGAGTGCGCACTGTTGGGAGCCGCGGTCCGGGTAATCTCACAGTCAAAACAATCTTCAATTGGAATAAATGGACTTACAATGACCTACACCAGGGCTCGGCAAACTCTGCGGGGTACGGAGCAACCTCATAAAACTCAATTAGGAAAATAATAAATTTTATGGCCCTGCTAATTATCAGGGCACTAGTAAGATTCTGATACCATGAGGAGTGGGGGTAACAGAGGCAGACTAGTGGGGAGCACGTAGAGCGTCCTACGTCGTCAATGGTAATAATAATAATCCTTAGAACTTAAAAAATTGTCTGTTTTTTAAATAAAGAAAATTTTCTTCATTTAAAAAAGCTATGAAAATTCATCAGCTTGACTTTTTCACTTCATTTATTTTCAAGTCAATCTTCCCAACAAATTTGCCATTCATCAATTGGAAAGGTCCCCAATACGTAATCGGAACTGGACGAGCTGTGGTTTTAGCGCAAATTTCATGTAAATTAAATTAAATTATGTTCTCTCTTCTAACATTGATGAGTGGGCGCTCTCTGTTGTAGGCCTCCCATTATCTGACTCTGCTACCCGCACTCCGTATCGAACTCGTGCCCTGATAATTGGGGGGGGGGGGCATAAAATTTATTACTGTTCTATTCAAACCATTGAAATGCCCTAATTGGGGTTGAGAGCTGGTTTTGGTCCTACGCTGTGCGCTATTACCGATGCTCCTATATGCGCCCTGCCATACCCCAAAAGGGTTCTGAATTAGTTCAGGCTCCACCGCTACGGAATTTTCATGTGGAAGTCTATCAATAAGCATGGATATCTCCCGTATGGTCTCTGGACAAAAAAAAAAAAGAAGAAAGATACAGAAAAGAGGGAGAAATAGATGTTCTTTTCATTGCCAACTATGACTAACGAAATACTAACGCTGAGAAAATAAAATCGGCGAAATATTACATTATGATGGTTACTATGGGACGATATTTTTATTTACTGATTTAATCGAGAAAGTAAAAATATCTATAATATATAAAGCTCATAGTCAACTTATATAATGTAACTAAGGACGGATTCCGCCAAAAATTCTCGTGGGGAGTAGTTGTATGGTGTACATTACACGCGACCGCGTCGTGTATATTATACCCGACAGCCTGTGACTTCACGCCTGTAAACTGGCAACTTGGCTCGATACGCTGTGCGGATCTTGATTACCTGATGAATGTGGCTTTATAATCAACATTCGTCAGACAATACTTTCATCGGCTGATGACATAATGTACTATTTTTCACGAGTTACGAACATAATTTTTCATCACGCTGTGCCGGAAAAGTACTTTTTCGACAGATTGAGATGAAAAATATTGTTCGTAACTCGTGAAAAAAGAGGTTTTTGACTCGTGGGATTATATCACTTGTCTTCGGCTCGCGATATAAACCTACCACTCGCCAAAAACCATTTTTTTTTCACTTGTTACGAAATATACTATTTCATCCCAATGTGTCGAAAATAGTATATTTCCGGGCTGTTGTTGTGGGCTTTTTCACTCGCGCGGAGTTTGGTGAGCCGAGCCGTAGGCGAGGCGGCCAACCCCGCGAGTCAAAAAACCCCATAACGTTAGCCCAGGAACGATATTTTTCCATAGTGATTTCGGTCACTTGACGCAAAGTAGAGAGTGAATGAAAAGTTACTTTTCCGACACAGCGTGATGGAAAAAAAATTTCTGAATAAAAATCACGGAACATAGTATATTATGCAACGTGTCCGTTATGGTATTTTTAGCGGGAGGTTCTAACACGAGCCGACAAACAGGTGACCGAGCCTATTTGGCAGACGGCATTCGGCCATCACTTTATATATTATTTGTCTATGTAAATTTTACTTTCTACCAAGTTCATTGATAGCAGGCTTCCGAACGAATTCCCTGCAAATGCCGGGAAAGATCCTGAATCTGCAATTCCTGTATAGAAATTCATCGTCAAGCTTATTGTTTTTTCTCAAGGAAATTATGAATATCTCCTAAACAAATGGATCAATGTAGCCCATCTTCAATCCCAAATATCTTGTTACCAACATTTGATTTCGTGCCAAATTTCATTTTGTACAATTGTAGGTTGTGTGATAACAAAGTTTAGTATTTTGGATGAGCGAAATCGAACCGAAGGGCGAATAGCGATTTCTCAGAAACAACTGCACCGATTGAGCCCACGTTCAATCGCAAACATTGCACTACCAGGAGGAAACTTCGTGTCAAAGTTGAAGTTAATATAATCATTTTTCGAAATGCTAGAGCGAGAACAATTATTTGTTCGAAAACAACTAAAAATTGAAATATCTTGAAAACTTTGTACCGACAGTTATCCATGTTTTACCTGATATGGATAGAACTCGTCAAGACGAACATTTTGAAAAAAAAAAATTAAAATCGGTTGGATAGTTTTTCAGATATTCACCAATAAAGTTTCAGAAACAACTGGCGATTTCTCAGGAACGGCTAGACCGTTTGAGCTGAACCTGGGCACAGACTTGGTCCTTGCTAATAGCTATAATCTCACAAAATTTCGGCTTATTCGGAATAACTATAGTCCATCATTGTTTTAATTTTGTAAAAGTTGACCACCGAGTGGGCGAAAGTGACCGTGGCCATATAGGCACAAGGTGCTCCAACTTTGTATTTTTACGTTTCAGACCATTGTACATCATTTCCAAGCAAAATTGGAAAATCGAAAAATCCGACGATTTCAAAGCTTCCGTTCGGAAGCAAAAATAACCACCAATCGCGAAAACTGGTGGGAAAACGGTACCTTCGATCCACTCAGATTTTCCAAGGAAATTTTTCCAAAAAGTATTTTCCCAGAGAATTTTGCACAGACACCTCTTAATCCACCAGGCACCGAAAACTGACTAGCATTCGAATTTTCCATCCAATAAAGACGGGACCAGGAAATCAACAATATTTTCCAATGATTAATATAGGTCCTTCGTCAACAATTAATTCCAGCTTCTGACAAAATTATGTGTGATTTCCATTTGTAAAAATCATTTCTATAAATTATCGGATCCCAAAAGCTCACTGGAATCCGACTTTTCTATCCAATTGTGACGATGGTCACTTAAAGCTCCTAAAGGAAATAAAGATAAAAATTAAGGGAGAATTAGTTAAGGAGAGCATACTCTCTGTTGTCCCTTTACCTGGGATTTTCCCATAGAGAAGGCATAGAGTGAGGGTCAGCGAGGATCTGGGAGTCCTTCTCCAGCGAGAGGAGGTGGAGAAGAGATTCGGGTCTTCGAGCACCAGCCGGGGTATTCGGAGGATGCCGATAGATCCTGGTGTCTCCAGCAATGCCAAGAGGCAGTGGAAATGACTGGAGAGAGGTCTGCAGGTTTTCTTCTCATTACGTCCCGGAGGTGCAGAGGGAACCACTGTCAATGTTATAACCGGTGTGGTTAGGGACCCATGCTGATTGCCGGATGGGTGGTTCTTTGAGGTTTGGAGAGCATAGATTGTTGTGGTAAGATCCAGTGGTGAGAAATTGGAAGATTTCTTCTCACTGGTCACTCAATAATGTGTTGGAGGACAACAATGTTATTTGCAAACTGACACTTGCGTCAACTGTGAGGTCGGTAAGAAGGGCACTGTCGTCAGCGAACCGGAATGATTGATTGGGGCATTGACCGTGAGAGCGTGAAAATCGCTGACTATATGAGAAATTTGGGAAAGACGTCCCCCCTTGGTCAGGCCCGGACTGATGTAACGAGGGGGAAATTGAGCGCCTCTGATTGCTGGACACGTGCGAGGAGATCTCGAAGTGATCACGATAAGGGGGAAGAAATTAGGACGCCTCACTCTGCGTGACGACCACAAAACCAACAAGACCTCATATTTGTATTAAGAAATAGATTTAAGAATTAAGAGTTAATAAGTGGAATGTTTGACAAAATCAGTCTTCAGAACCGATCTGAAGAGTGATATTACCGGGAAGAAGAATTAGGGTACCCGGAAGAATGAAGGGAATTGTGAAGAAAACAAATCTAGTCGTGCGAGTCTTCTCTACTGTGAATACCTTTCGGAATTACGCAGTGGTAAGAGACATTCACTTACCATATATCTCATTGACAATAACAATTTACATTAACAAGTCCGCGTATTATTGAAATTGCGCGAGAAAAGTACTATGTTATAATTTTCCCCCGAATAAATGCAACGAAATAGATAATAATTGTGTAGGGAAAACAGTGCGAAGTTGGAGCAGGTCTGGCTCACCAGTGACGCCATTTTTGGTGAAAAGTTTGGTAATTGCGCCCTTCGTGAATTAGGAAAGTGATCAACTATATTAATCATTATCGAAGCGATCGTAATCGATATTGGACAAATAAAAATTCCGGAAAGTAAAATAAAAACTAGGTATTGTAATAGAAATAATTTTTTTGTGATTTGATACAGTGTTGAATTATATTGTTATTCAATAAAAGAGAGAAATTAATGGAGTTATTAAAGCTGCATGAAAGTATGGTGATATAAGGGACGCCTCAAAATCACAGCAATTTGTAGTATTTCCATAGAGATAATTTTTTTGTTTCCACCTATTAAATCGACTCAGATTGTTATGCCCCAGATTTCGGTAATTGTGTTATTGTTTAATATGTGGACATACAGCATTGTCAGCGTGACACTTGCCAGCATAACTGGATTATGCTGACCAAGTGATGAAACATAAAC
>JAPYZM010003266.1:0-14198 GCA_030522845.1 Psyttalia concolor
GGCGGAGTGGGGGTGGAATTTACTCCGTACTTTTGGCGACCAGAATTATCGATAGACTAAGAGTAACTCGATCGCGTGGAGGAAAGTCAAGTATGCATTGATTATTTTCGGTAATAAAAAATGCGATTTTGAATAAAAATTCCAGCCAAAAACCTGATGAGTAAATTAAATTGGGGGGAATTATTGGTAAACAGGTCAGAGAATACTTGAATTTTTTTTTCAAAAACTGAGGTGAATAATGTTCTTTGGATCGAAATCTAGAGGTTTCAAATTGATCGGATCAAAACGTAAAGGTTTTCAATTTTTTATGCTTAGTTAGGTTTCTGGAAAAATTAGAGAAAAATTTTGGCCCAGTCGTGATATTATGACTGAAAATTCAAATTCATTTCGAATTAAATCAAATTACTAATATCAATTTAGTGTCGATGGGAAAATGTGGGGCGAAAAATATTGCGAAAGCGAGGGATTGTGGATAGGTGAAATGTTAGCTGAGCGAGTAACCCCGCAATTCGGAATTTCTATACTGATGCGAGCGTGGGGTAAACCCTCGAAATCGACAACAATAAGCGACGCATTGCGAACTGATTGAATGACCACTTTACGGTAGGGGGCAGCAAGTTAACAAAGACATCTTCTACCAAATATGCGTTTGATTGGGATAAAGTTGTTTGAGGGGCTGCGCAAAGGTGCGTCTACTGAGAGGGTTCATTTTGAGTAATAAAAAACTGAGGATTTCATCACTGATTCGCCGATGGAATCCTCGATTCGCAAGTTGAGTGCACTCCAACACCCGATAAATACACAGAGAGAATTTTTTTATTAAAAATTACCCAACTCCATATTAAACTTCGCTATCTTCATCAAAAATTGTGCACACGTCTAGACAAATTTTTGATGTGTGTTCAAAAAATTTACCAAAAATCAAGTTGGAGAATTTTTCACGCAAAGCTAGATAAAAAAATCCACGTGTGGACTAAAACTTACCCTAAATTCTGAAAGCCCCGAATCATTACAAAAAAAATATATATATTAAAATAACTGCAACTACTGCCCAAAAATGCGTCCACACTGATTTTCCAATTCCCCATTGCCCCCTATACCCACCCTCTCCGACTTCACATCACTTCTTCAAAAAAGAAGGGACAAAAACCTCTACATAAAATCCACACTGAACAATACCAAGAGCTAAAAAAAACCCCATCCAAGTATCAAACGTAAACACGTTGCGCTCCACTTTCCAGTGTCTTCGAAATTTCCTTTCAATTCATCTCTCCACACAAGTCCATTACATGCGGAGCGTGCGCCTGGATAATTAGGGAGTTCAGCTGTGCGAAACCCATGGTCAAAGAAAATTTTACCCGAGCAACTGGAATTGGTCAAGGTAAACGTTGAGCACATTAGAGTGTATGTGTGCATGCGGGTGGCGTGCCGTTGGGGGAGAACAGAGGGCTTGGGGGGGTGTAGAACAACTGGGGGAGGGGGGGGGGGGGAAAACCTAGGAGGCAAAGGGGTTGAGTGTGGGGAGCCTTGAGGCACCAAAGAAAGCGAAATTCGCTAGAAGGCAAAGGAGTTGAATGTGGGAAGCCTTGAGGCATCAGAGAAAGCGAAATTCGGGGGACGACTACGACAGTGGTGAAGGAGGATGGTTAGTTGGGTGCCTCTAATTGGTCGAAATTAGCAAGTTTAGTCATTAGGAGAGTTTCCGGCGATGGGTCCACTTGACTCTATGGCTTCCCCTGGAAGGAAAGTGCGCGGGGGGGTGGTGACGGGGGGAGGGTTCTGAAGAGACACAAGGGGGAGAGGGACTTTACATGCATGCGCTTCTAAGAGACGAGAGGAGGTCTTTGCGTGCATTCTCCCGGACTCGAGGAGGGTTTTAGGGAGCCCTCTGCTCACCACTGGAGATGGGAGGACTGCTCCTTCGGGGGGGGGGGGGGGGGGGGGGGGGCAAGGGGGGGGGGGGCGACGTCGTCATGTGGATGTTGGCCTATTTCAGATACGGCGAGAAATATAAGAATAAAAATTAGGGAATAGTTTGTGTAATCTGCTAGTGTCACTGGTTTTCAAGCAATTTATGAGAATTGAGAATAAATAGGTAATGTACGGGAAATTCTTCAGTTTGTCGCGTGAAAAAATACGCGAATGCCAGGGATTTTCCATTTTTGAGGAAAATGGAAAATCTTACGGACATTAAAAAAATCATTATACCTTGGAATAACTTGTTAAAGGCTAGCCATGAAGCCTCAAGCGGATGGGTAATTTTTACGAGATAAATCGTAGTATTCACGCGATTGAAACGTGACGATTGGTGGACAGATGGACGGAAAATGTCAGATTTCGGGTTTGTTCAGGATACAAAATTCAATTTGTTCCAGATTTTAATGTTTCCGGCTTAAGGAAAGATTTATTGTTTAATTACTTTGGGGCCCTCTCTGATAATGTAAAAGCGGGGAAATTTTCTCCTGGAACTTTTGCCACTGGGGCCTTCCCAAATGTGGGTTTTCCCGAAACATCTGGAGACCAGGAAGGATCAAGAAGAAAAAACGAATGCACCTTTAGGGGCGTAAATTATATTGCTCTCCAAAGCTTGCCGTTTCCTTGGGCCTCCTTCGCATTCATTCAAAATTAATTGGCAAAAATCTAGCTCCGCCAATTAAGTATTCTTCTGGCAAGAATTTAAAGCGAATTTTGCTGTCGCAATGTCGGACATTGAATTGCTCAATAAATTTGGCAAAATTATCTAGTTTTTTCAATGAGTTGCCTTCTGACTCTATTGACTCTCCACTGCAGAGACAAATAGAAAAATAAATAATAATTCTAGAATCGTTAAAAGTATTCAAAGGATTCCTCCTTTTCTGTCGCCATATTCCAATTTAAAAAAATCCGAAATTTCGTGTTCAAAAAAATTAAACATTCATCTGACGTAATTTCCCATTAAATTCGCTCTTCAACAATTCATCAAGAAAATTGTTTCCTCTAAAAATGATTTTTTTATCACCTCCTATCGGAGTAATAACATTCATCCCCGCAGTTACCCATGTAATTCTGTACTAATGCCACCTCCAGCGAGGTACTTCATTCCGCGGATCGTGGTGTGCGCAGGGCGGGTGGAAGTCTCGAAAATTTATTGCCGAACTCGATTACAGTAATTTTCCTCAGCGAGCAATGAAGTTCGAATCACTCCAAGTATCCCAACGACGATGTAGTAAAATAAAACTCCTCTCCGAGGGATTAATCGAATTTCCCTGTCTGTGGTGGTATTTTTCCATTGGAGTGCGGAGGATTATTGTAAAATTGAGCCACTTTTCCGTAAATTAATTTCCCCCAGCTAACCTAAACACATCTTGGGACTTTCCCTAGGGGGTACAATGAACATAATGGGGAGGGGGGCAAGAAGGGTCGGTTACCATTTGCCTCAGTCACGTGGTGGTGGAGTTACCCGCGTGTACATTGTACAGCCAGACGGGAGCTCTCTCACGCAACGAAATGCAGGAACCAATCGTACATAGTGTATGTATACACACAAGCGTGCCTGCCAAGGCATCAGCTGCCGTATGTACTGGAGGACCCTTAATTATTCTATTAAACGGCCCGCGGACTTATTGTAATGCCTTACCCAAGCGTAGTACCGCACGCGCGGAACTATGAATGGAACCATAAATTTATTGTGTCCAATAGACACTGGGGCGTTTTTTTTTCTTCTAGGGGGGGAGGGCTGGAGATGGGGGAATGCTTGTTTGGGTAACCGATCTACAGCGACAAGCACTAAATTCAGGATTATCAATATATTTCGGTGATAATTGTCAGGTATGTTAAGATGTTTTTATATGTTAGATCATTAAGAATTTATTTTGATAATTTCCAATATTCTCTTAAATAATAGTCAAATTGTCGTTCAATTTAGTCGATATTGTAAATTAAAAATTGTGGAGTCGGAAAATTTTTCGGAATTCTTGAGCCATCGGAAGTACAAGAGAAATTTTGAGAAAAGATTTTTTAATATAATTTGGTCTCCAATTTGATCTGAACAATTTTGTCTTAAATTTTATTTTCTAGGAGGGAATTCTATATTTTCCCGATGCTGACCTCATAATTCTCGGTTGGTTTTTCAAGACTACTTAGGCAGAAATGAAAGTTCGCCTGAAAAATGTCAGTAATACTGTCTTAAATACTGGCTTCTCGTGCCTACAGTCTGGTTCCTCCACTGGTGAATTGACCATTCGACTCGCTAAATCGCTGGTCACTTTTCTTTTTGTTGAAAAATTCCCCCCCGGTTGAGACGCATGTAGACAGGCTCTGGGCCATTGGGACCGGACACGGCGGTATAATTGGTCGTAAAAGCCGAAAAAATATGCAACGATTGGACAGAATATCCCCCCGGCGTTTGAGCTCAAAGTTTACGAGTATGTGCCTCGAGGGTGCGGGCTGTCCCAACATTTTTATGACTAATTTTCGCAATTTTGTAATTGCAAGACTACCCAATTCTACCAGAAAGTCAGCTCTCCCCCCGCAACATACATTATTTTACGAAAATTAGGGAGATAAAGTGAAAAATTCACTTCTCACGTGAGGAAGACCGTTAAGATAAGCTTGTAGAAGGCGCAAACTATGAAATTTTTCAGAGTTAATTTTCCTTTAAAACAGCCATTGCTTCACAAGAAAAAATACCCACATAATCTGAGGTTGAATATCCACAACTGCCTCACCCTCATTTTTTTTAATTTAAGGGAACGCGAGGAAGTTAAGACATTGTAAAATCCTCTCGTTCCCTATCAGCAGTTACGACTATTTTATCAATAATTTATGGATAAAATTTCCAATGGAGTAATAAACATACACGGAAAAAAAATTCAGCTGAAATTACCGTTCCGTTAGGTAATCGTGTAGTATTTTTAGCAACGCGGGGAAAATTACCGCACCGGTTCAATAAAATTTGTTGACTCCCTGCAGTCAACATAAAAAAAAAGATAAGTACCAATGAATTTTTCAATATTAATATGAACTGGATCGGAGTCGGTCGTTGTTAGACGTTAAAGACAATTCTTCGGGTTTTATCATATATTTTATATATCAAATGTTAATTAATTTGAATAACTTTTTGTCGGAATTGATCGTATCATTCATCATACATCTCAGTATTCTGCTATTTTTTTTAATTTGAGACAATTCAGAAATAAATGAATATAAATAAAACTAAAGATTATTTTTATGCTGATACTTCTGTTAATTGATGTTAAGACAATTATAAGACGCATGTTGAAAAATTGTATTGTACTAAAGATATAAAATAAACTCATTACACACAAAAAAACAATAATTCAATACATGTTTGAATTTGAGGAAAATTTTAATCAGCTTCCCAGGAAGTGAACAAGAATTTAAATAAAAATATATTACCGCAACTAATAATATTTATGCTGAAATGATTACCCGTAATAATTCAATCGGTCATATCTTTCATTAAAAAAATTTTGTTCTTTAATCTTTAAATCTCTCCCTTAATTTCCAAATTCAGTTAAAATTCTGAAAACAAACCCACCATCCCTTGACTCTAGATCCAAATATAATCCTGCATTTACGAGATAACCAGAAGTTAATGTACCTTCAAAACATCTACTGCACAACAACAAAAAAATATCCACAAAAATGCATCCCCACAACTCCAACCCCCCCCCCCTCCAAAAAATGTAAGCGCACAGGCAGTGGAGTAAAGCCACCGTAGAAACCTCTCGCTCTCTTTCAATTTCGCGGAGAGACCCGTAAAGTAATGATTCCAATTTCGCGAGATCGCTCGTACCTCGACGAGTATTCGGATTAAGCGACTAAGGAAATTCAATATCAGTAGCTGATATGGTCCCATAAAATTACTGACTGCCACTTTGCCTTAATTTGCGCAGTAAAGTGTCTTCCTCCCCGTCACCCCCCGCCCCTCCCCCCACCCTCCTTATTCACTCTTCCTCATATACCCCCATAACTACCCGCCTCTTTTCCGTCTTTATGCCCTTTCTCCCTCCTGTCTCATCTTTTTGGTATTAAAGGCGGTGGGGAGGCGGGCCGGCTGGAGCCCTCGGTGCTCGGTTGGCGATACAGCTCTTTGCATTTTCGTGTAAAACTGAGGAATTATGATTTGGTTATTGGCTCCAGTGGGGCCATTTCATGGTGTAATCCAAATGGAATTTTCCGGATTTCCCCCACTACTACTTTAGCACACAAAAGCAACCGTCCTCCTCCTCCTACTCCTCCACCCCCACTCAGCCACTATTCTAACGTGATATACGAGTATGATATTATATTTCGCCTGCTGACGTAAACGACACTGCATTCGCAAACGCTACATACATCCAACTCCAAATTCTCACCCCTCGTTTAACCATCTACGCTGGGGGCTCTATAACCCGTCGTAACTATCGCCACTTTTTCATCCTCGTGCGTTCGATTTGCAGTATATCGGGGGTAACGAGACGTTTACTTTGTTTTACAAACGTTCTGGTGGACGTGGATAGTGGAGGGACGAGTGTCTGGTGACCTATCGACACTGATGAAAAATTTTAGCTCAACTCTCCGGGAAAATTCTCGGTAATTTTTGGGGCATTTAATTTTGACGGGAATTTCAGGGCTTTTGTCACTTAGCAATCAATGAGAACTGGAAATTTGAAATTGATTAACCACGGAAAAATTTGTGGAAGGTATTCTTGAATTTTCAGGAAAATGACACTGCATAGAATTTCAGGGAGAAAAATTTCTGGAGATTTAGATTGACAATTCTTATCCGGTAAATCTAATTTTTAAAAATTTAGACTGGTTACAATCTCTATAATTTTCAATGTTATCTAGATAGAAAAATCGGCATTTCATTGAATCTCCCAGAACTCAATTATGCGGAAATTTACTGTAGACAAGTGATTGTTAAGAACCCGCAGATTTTGTGTCCCAAAATTTCGCGAATTTATGAAATTTTGAAATGGTGAATGCTTTGTGAGGGAATAATCGTTATCGACTGATTGATTCCCCCAGGAGTCTAAATCTCGCAGTATCCGACATCTTTGGGAGACACATTCACTATAAGACATGAGAGAGCGCCTTCTCTCAATGCGGGAACGCGCGTGATGCGATATTGCGAATTCTATGGTTTTCGTATTACGGCCGTTCGGGCGAGTTCAATTTCGTACGCGGATACGTTTTACGTGTTCGCGTGCTACCCCGCGCCCTGTTTCCGCGCACATCACCCCCACTGAGTAACAAGGACAGCTACTGAGGTGGCTATGTCTGCATGGCTGGTGAACGAAGGGCTAGTGAGACAGAAGTTGACAGTGAAAAGAAGCATCCACACCCCTCTTACCACCGGTGGATAGACTATAAGCGGTGCGCCGTAAATTTCGTACGGCGCATTTTACACGTTATGGAGGAACGAGGGGAACTGGCAGTCATGTGTGAGGAGTGCGAAAGGGTGAACCAACGAGATTGCTCAGGGGCACTCCAACATTTGCATCTTAAATCTTTGCTCACAATGTAGAAAATTATTTTAGAGACTTCTTTGATTACTCAATGTGTCATTTCCGATGTTTAGACGCTTAAATTTATTTAGAATTCAGTATTAACACATTTTGTCAAAATCTTCAGGTACACTTTTCGGAAACTTTGATCGTGTTTAATTTGCACTGGAATTTTAAGGAATTTTTCACTGAAATTGAATAATTTCGCCCAAAAATCAGAGAAAACTGGGAATTTTAGATTTATTGGCGCCTGAATATTCATAGAAATTCGAAATTTTATTGATAAACTGTTCCCGAAATTACATTTTTTTTTCTAGCAGTGTTCGGGGAGTATTCAGCACGTAGAGAAATACTCAAGTAAAATTATCAGCAAATAAACCTAAGAATTAAGTTTCAAAACGTAATCCAGGAGAGAAGTAAAATTCTATAAAAAGTGTCAGTCGTAACGTAAATTCGACGATCTGTTTCGTAAAATTTATTCATCCGTCCGGGGCGTCATGGCTCGTCATGAGTCCCAGTGAAGGGATTCTTTAATATCCCTTTAATATCTCTTTAATAACACTTTAATTAAAGGTCTTTAAGACCTTCAATTTTTCTGAAGTGTTGCGTAGAAATTCTTAAACATACAAGAATTGTTATGTTTCAGGGTATAATGCTGTTTGAAATATCTGTTAGATTGTATACTGTCCAGAAAAATTACGTGACATTTTCGAATTTTTTCGGTGACGGATCATAAAATTTATGAAACGCAATAGATGTATTCTCTTCAGTTCCTATAGAATTTGGGTGAAAAAAATGAATTATTGACCCCTAATATTTATTGAATATCTCTCTCTTAAATTGTTAACTCGTTTACCTTCGCCTCCATCTCCTCCCCAAATTTACTGCAAGAAATTCTCAATTTTTTTTCATAGAAACAACAGAAATTACCGTAAATTAAGCGACCCAAACCAAATTCTATTATCAGTTTATCAGTTGATAGTGTTGAAAATAGATATAACCAAGGGGACGAGAAGACTCCGGTAACATCTGCTACGATGCCCACCCCCTTTCCACCCCAAAATATGGTAATTCCAAAGAGAGATGGAGAGGGAGAGAGACAGAAGCGAAACCAACGTGAGAAATAGACGAAAAGGTACTACCGGCAATGAAGCACAACATGTACAATAAAAGAGAACCGATAGGAATGTTGAATTGGGGAGAATAGTGGTTTGAGTATAACTTGGATCGATGCTCACCAATATCTGTCAAACACATATTTTTGTCAGATTTATTTCAATCCCTCTCCAAACCTCCCCCATTCCACGCTCGTTCGCCATGCGGGGAGGCTGGGTGGGTATAAAGGTCCAATTTCATTTTCTCGCCGTCCCCGTAAAAACGTACACTGGCTCGTCTACCCCCTCCCCCCGCCCCCTGCCCCTGGCATTCCTAAACTGACGCATTTCCAATTGGCTTTATCATTCATTTGGATAAAACACTTTCCACAAAAACAAAGAATTTTTAGAAAAATAAACCCAAGGCACAAATAACATTTCAATTCAATTAATCCTGTGTTTACTTACAATGTTATTTTGTTAACAGTGAAAAAAAAAATTGATAACAATTATTCGGATGAAAAATAAATATGTCAATTTGTTGATCGATTTTATCAATAATTGAAGAGTTCGTTGTCAAATAATTTATTAAATTTGATATCAACGATATTGGTCTAGATTTTCAAAAATCAATTGAATCAAGTGAGAAATATTTAATAAAAATTACAGAACGTTCCAGTAGATATAAAAAATATATTATCAAAGGTCCAACAATTCTCGCTTTCTATAGAATTCTAATTCGCTTTCACTTTACTGTTAACCTTTATTAAATACCCACATGAAAAAAATTAATAATAAATATCTATCACTGTGGCAATTAACCATATCCCCAAAATTTCTATATATCAAAAAATTTCTCCGAAATAATACTAGAGCACACATAAACTTCCATTTCATATAAACTCTCCATACAACTCAATCCAATTTATCAATAAAAAGCCTATAATTCTCGAGGTATACATTATCCAGTGTGCGTGTATTTCTCTACATGAATAAATCTCAGAAGACCCGAGTGTCTTAATTGACTTAATACGAAAGGTGAAAAAAAAAAATGGTATTTCGCTTCGAATTGAAACAGTAAATGAAACATTGGTACCTCATCCGATTAAAATTTACACAGCCAGTTGGAATTTCCCTGAGTAGCTTCAACTCCTCAACAGTACTCAAGAAATACCCCCCCCCCCCTCCCCCTCGCCATCGCCCCCTCTACCACCTCGTCTATCTATTTCCCTATGAGACTGTGCAGGCCGAGTGTCGCGCATTCACCGTAATGAGAGTAGACGAGGCCTTTTCACAAAGTGCAATCCAGCGTGACGCGCCGCTTCTTATTCGCGTATTGCGGCAGTGGTTTTGTGCCTTGTATATTGTGCCCCGCCAGCGGCTACGACATTTGTTGGTTCTCAGCTTACGTTCGTTACGTACCGAATCGCACTGGCATTCTCGCCGCAATACATATACTCGCAAAATCTCGCATTGCTCTATATATTTGTGTATGTTCATGCAAATATGTTTGGAAAGGGGTGGCAGGGGGGGAGGGGGAGGGGGCGGAGGGAGGAGGTAGGTACAGTCAGGGGGAGGAGGGGTAGAGGTTTGGTAAAAGGGAATGTATTCAGAAAGCAATGGTACACGAACGTAAAGCCTCTTCCCGTAGGAACTTCAGCCATTCGTGGAAAAATTTCCCCACTGGATTTTGTCGTTTTGCTTGTTGCGGACTCTCCCGAGTTTGTTAGAGATGATAAAATAAATTTCTCATTCTTTCGATTTTTTTTGGATTCGATGGTTTTAACTCCACGATATTTATTTAAAATAGGGAAATTGAGGGAATAATGGAAAAATTGAAATATCTAGGAAAATTTACGAGGGTAGAGTTATTTGTATATATTTTTATTGATTTGAATAGGTAAGATCAAGATTGAAATTGTAAAAAGATTAATGTTCACCGGGGTTGAACACTGGGTTGATAGCTTTCAAGATATTAATGAAAAATGACGGTGACTAAATTAACCATGCGCAGTCTCAGGCAGTGCCTCCATTTGAACGCAAAAAATTATTTGTCTGAATTGAATCAATTCCCTAAGCAATTTGATTCAAAAAAAAACTTACTTTGTCTGTAACATCGGTAATTGCTAATTTTATTGTATTTCCGTTGAGATCTTGCCAATAAATAGTATTTTTTAGCCTTAAAATTTCAATTTGCATTCACAAAGCTGCCTTAGTTGTATGCGCACGAAATGGGAAATAATGATGCATTTAGTCCTCCAGTGAAAACGCAAATCCAACAGCTGCTCTCGGCTGAAACTCCCCTCACCCCTCATATTGAACTGTTATTCGAGTACGCGTAGACTAAATATATTTGTGTGAATTACGAGAGCGTGGAAAAAAAAATTGTTCACACTGGCCGGTGTTGAATTGTATTGGCATTGTCAGGGAAGCGTTAATTGTGTGGATTTGTCACCGAGTGAGAAGCCACCCCTCGACATCTCGATATGAGGGGGAGGAGGGGGGATAAACTCAATGGATAAGACTTCATTTTAATGAAATAAAACTTTTACACGGAATTTTTGCGTCGTAAATAAAATCATTAAATTTATTTATCCAACTTCTCGTGGACGAACATTCCTGCTGCTGAAGGGAGAGAGAAATGCAGGAAAATAACTCGCAATGTGCCTTGTTATCTCGCTAACTCTAAAATTCAACTCACTCCCTCTCAAGGGGGTAACTTATTTTTTTCACTATAATTTTCTTTCAAATTTTAACTTCGTCGTTTCTTGGTGACTCTCACATGCGCATTAATGGGGAAACAATTTTAACGAACCAACGGAGGAAATAAAGTTTTGTCGTGGAAGAGAATAATCATTTGTACAATGTTTCTTGCCCTTTTGAGTCTCATCTACAGCCGGGAAATCTTGAGAAACACCACTTCATGGGCACAATATCATTTTCACTAGCAACAGACCGTCACAATAAATATAAACTGTTTCGTTTTTGTTATGGTCTTCTCAATTCCGATTGTTCAAAAAAACATTATAAGAAAATTTTAACTGCAATTATACCCACAGGCAGATAACTAATTAATTAATTGATTTTTTAATTAAAGACTTTCAAAATATACAGTTTAAAAGGTTCAACAAAATTTTCATTTCAATGGGTGAACTTTTTTGCAAAAATATTGCTTTGTATACATAATAGTAGATTGTGCAACTAATGCGTAATAGTATATTTCTAACCTAGGGAGGAAAAGTAGATAAGTCGTCCTCACGTGCAAAATTACGACCCGAGCCGCAGGCGAGGGTTGTAACCACGTGAGGAATGCTTGTCTGATTTTCCTTCCGAGGGTTGAATACAATTTTTCCCACCACGGAAAGTACAATAAAGGAGGAGCCTTACTCACGTGCTTACCACCCTCGCCTTCAGCTCGGGCGGTAATTCTGCACGTGAGCAAGCCTCGTTTATTTTACCTCCCTAGGTGAGAAATATACTATTTCTGCCCAAATGGACAAAAGTGAGCGTTTCTAACGGAGCGAAGCGAGTTTGGAATGCTCACCTTCGCTCCTTATATAGACAGAAAAGTAGCACTTTTTCACACGAGTGCTAGGCGATCACACGGGGCGAAAAAGGCGATACGCACGTGTTGCCCATCTAATTTTTTGCAATACTTGCCAAAGTTCGCTTCGAGGGGAGGTGTGGAGGGCAAAGTGTTTTTTTTTGTGTGCGAAGTGCGGAAAAGTCAACTCGTGCGTAAAGTTTCGCTTTACACACTCGGATTTCACATTACGCACGACCTCTGACTTTTACGCACACTCTGCGGAAAAGTACTACTTTACGCACGAAAAACCATACCGAAAACTTAACTTTTCGGCAGGTATTACAAAAATAAACATTTTGACGACGAGAGATGAAAAAAAAAAGAAAATAATTTTTTTTCCACGCGAGATTACCTCAAGCTGTTGCAATGCCTAATAAGATCGTGGAAATAAATTATCGAGCAAAAATGATTAACAGTAAAATATAAGGAACGCGTCATTAACCCTTGTACCAACCAATAAACCCCAACGCCAATGAAATCGAAAATTTTCGCAAGCATCCCCTCGACACGTGAGCACACGCGCACACAGGCACGGGTACACATACAAGTCCCATAACGAGCTAATCAATTTAATTTATCATCATTTGACGTGAGGATCGAATCGCAGATGCAGGCCGCGTTAATTGTGCGTCCATTAGCCACGACGACACGATCGTTAAACCGTTCACATATACGGCCCCAACATTCATACATTTATATACCCAGTGGGGGCTACACCAGTAGGATGCGACCGGTTGCCTCAAGCCTATGTCCAATCATCGGCGGACGCGTCGCTGGAGTGACCATTCGCATTCGTACATTCATCTTTCATTCTTTTCCGCCTGTTTTTTCCCCTCTCCGAGTCTGCGGTTATTCTGATGTAATGCGTCGAGAGATCGATCGGAGGACCGAGTGGATAAATATTCATGGACGTCTTGTATACCTAATCGCGGTGGCTTCCTTAATTACACGAGTATGAGGTATGTTCGATGATGTTCAGACGGGGAAAACATTTGCCAGCCAATGATTCTTCATTTTCCCATTTCAATCAATTATTTTTCCCATTTATTTTCGTTTGCTTTCAATCAATGGTCTCGTCAATTTGCAATGGAAGATTAGTTTTTACGTTAGTTACTCAAAAAAAGCATATTTTCATATCCGCTTCGCGTCGAGTGACTAAAAAGTGCTTTTTTGCAATACCTGCCCAAAAAGTTCACTTTTCGGTACCGGTTTTCGTGCGTAAAGTGGTACTTTTCCGCACAGTGTGCGTAAAAGTCAGAAATCGCGAATTTCACTTTACACACGATCTTTACTTTTCCGCACCCCGCACACAAAAAAAAACCACTGTGCAACACGTGCGTATCGCGTTTTTCGGCTCGTGTGCTCTCTTAGCACTCGTGGCTAGTACTATACACAACTCGTGCGAAAAAGTGCTACTTTACGCACTAGTTGCACAATATACTATTTCGACACATTGAGATGAAAAATATTGTTCGTAACACGTAAAAAAGTGTTATTTGGCGAGTGGGAGGTTTATATCACGAGCTGAAGGCGAGCGATATAATCCCACGAGTATACTATACTATAATATACTATTAATTACTATTAATTATTATTAATTATTATTTATTTTATTATACGCCGTAACGGAAAAGTAACTTTTCAGTCACTCTCCGCTTCGCGTGGAGTGACTGAATAGTGCTTTTTCGACACATTGAGATGAAATAGTATATTTCGTAACAAGTGAAAAAAATGGTTTTTGGCGAGTGTGAGGTTTATATCACGAGCCGAAGGCGAGTGATATAATCTCACGAGTGAAAAACCACTTTTTTCACGTGTTACGAACAATATTTTTCATCACGCTGTGTCGGAATAGTATATTATGCAACATGTGCGTAATGGGGTTTTTGGCTCGTGGGAGGTTGTAACACGAGCCGAAGGCGAGTATTATAATCCCACGAGCCAAAAAACACCATTACGCACAAGTTCCATACGATATTTTATGTCATTGTGCCCGTAATCCGCGATTTAACCGAGCGAAGCGAG